>ML797551.1:304313-317950 GCA_009831015.1 Picea engelmannii
TGTATATATATATATATATATATATATATGTATAGATATGATAGGAAAGTGATCATAAGAAACATCACATCAACATCACGACAAGAACACAATACACCAGTATTTACACGGAAATCTAAATGGGAGAAAACCACAGAATGTTTTCTTGTATATATCAAAATCCATTCATACGAAGCACCAAATTCGCAATTCTCCAGCTGCAACTAGAAGGAGGATACAACCCCCTATTTACAGGCTCCAACCTAAAGGAAGCTAAAAATCCTTGAATTCTCTAGCTCCAACAAGAAGGAGGCTAGAACCCCCTTGGTTCTCTGGATCCAACCAGAAGGTGGCTACAACCACCTAATTCTCAGGCTCCAACCTAAAGGAATCTCTAACTCCCTGATTCTTAGGCTTCATCTAGAAGGAGGATACAACCCCCTTTCCTTGCCCCGTCCAACCACCTTGAAATATAAATTCCAAATGTAGACAACATGTCACTGTCACTCAATCAATCATTGCCACTATCACTCTTTCACTATCAACCTGTACCAACGCTTTGTCACAACTTGTACCATCCTTCTTCAATTCTTTCCTTCATATCCGTGACTTGTCTATACTTGTTGGAGCAGGATATTTTGGGGAAATGTCTAGGAAATTTGGAAGACATTTGAGAAAGGGACTGCAAATTGATCGCATGGTAAAAGTATAATAAAATAAGCATGTGGGAAAATAGGGAAAGAAATGTGCTAGGACAAAGGGAAAAGAAATGCAAGGAAGAGGAAATCCAAAGAAAAAATAAGGACATTTCAATGAGGAAATGGTTGGATCATGGACCAACCACACACAGGAGGTTACAATGTGGAAAAACCTAATCCACTTAGGGTTAGGGTTTTGGTATTTGATGCAAAGGGTTTTACCCATTTTAGTAGTATAAAGATGTATTGTGAGATATAAGGAAGGATATCTAAGTTTTATGGGTGTAAGTCCTCTAGTGTTGAGTCGTAGTTACTAGTTTTGGTTGAGAGATGTGGAGCTCAGATTGAGATAGTTTTGGAGACTTATGGATTATAATTGAGTATAAAGTTGCAAGATGTGGATCTTGGTGTGACACTGGTCATCCTCACCAAACTTATGATGTAATGAACACATTGTAATGATTTGATGAATATGAATAAAGAAGCAGATACTATAAAATATTGTGGACATAGCCTAGGGGGCTGAACCACAATAAAATATTGTGTCAATGTGTGAAATGTTGGTATTATGCCTATTATTATGAATGAATGGATGAATGAATGAATTTGTTAGAGTTAATTTATAGTGCATACTAGTTATGTTATGTGATTTTACTACATAATGAATATTAATAAATGAATATGATTGTACAATGGTAGATATGATGAATGTTGAAGTAGAGTAATATGCCTAACATCCCCATGAGCACCATCTCTTCCATGACTTCATACATCTTGGTCTTGCAGTCACCCATAAGCCATCTCGAGTGAGACTTCATTGTGCACTTTGTGCGCAATGTTTCCTTCTGGTATCCAAAAGGGTCGATGGTTTGTAGGGTTTTGTTGTAGAACTAAAGTAGAATCCAGGTCATCCCATACATCCAACAAATGGTTCATGGAGGTGGCTAAGTTTCATGATCTTGTGCAAGAAATTTATTTGGAGAAAAAGGGGATAAGTTCATCAAGAGTTCCAATATTAGAACACAAATAGTGTATTACAAGGTTGTTATACATCCCTCACTTTGGAAGGGGTAAGGATGTCAATTCTTGCGCGAAGAAACTACTAGCAAGAGTACATGGAGGATTTTTTTGGATGGAAAGACCTGTACCAATTGATGTAGACCTAATTGAAACTAATACAGGGCTTCCAACAGATGGAGTGAAGACATAATACTATTTAAATGACAAGATGAAGGAAAAGACAGTCATAGAGGAAGTAAAAACCCGATTTCACACTAATAGGGGAAATAAAGGCACAATTATCAAAAACATAAATGAGCCAACCAAAATATTTGTGACAAAGATAATGGATTGAAAGTTACTAAGAAAATTTTGCAAGGAAGAGGCACCAACAAGAGTGGTAGTCACAGTCACGCAGTGCACGAAGGGGACAATACTCAATTGGGCACCATACTTGTTGAACTTATTTTTGGAGGATTGTAGAGATGTGCAGGATTCTAGGAGAAAGTTCCATTATCATTGGCTACTCATTTTTATATCCTTAGTCCCATGGGAAGAACTGAAATACTCATCCTTGTGTGACCAAAGAGGAAAGTCTTGTGCAACAAGGTATACAACCCTATGGCACAATGAAGATCCTAAGCTAAGGAAAGTTAATGCCAACATGTTTAGCATGTATCTTGAGGAGATGAAGGAAAAGATAGCAGACACATGGAGGATCTCACAAAGAGTGGTGAAGGAGAATGAAGGGATAGCAAATTTCAAAGAATCTAGACACAACATGTGGATACAAGCAAGGAGACACCCCAAGAAGAAATGGTTGAAGATGCAGTATTGTATCACAATAGAAGAAGTAAAATTGGTGATAGGAGAATGGTTAGATTAGTGGAAGGTACCACTAGATAACAAGAAAGGAACAAAGAGTAAGGAATACGCATAAACTAGACAATCAAGTAGTCCAACAAAGAATATTGGGAGAGCATCAGAGCACACTCAGCTAAAAAAATGTAGGATGATAGTAAAGAACCATAGGAAGAAGGAAATAGTACCTAGGACCTCAGTATTAGAAACTGAGAACATGGAAGGAACAAATGGCGAAGATAAAAAAAAATGATAGCATCCCTAGCCAGGAGGCAGGAAGTGGAGACCTACCAGAGGTGAAGAACCCCATGCAGACAGAGACAACACCAAAGATAATATCAATGACAAATATAGGAGGAAAACACAAGAAGTTGAAGTAATAATTGATGGTAGAGAAAGTGAAAAATCGAGGAGAAGAATCATTATACATGGCAAAGTCACAAAGAGAAGAATTAATGAAAAAATTGATGGATGTTAAATAAGTTTTGGAAATATTACAAATCAATGTAGCACATCCAAAATGCATGGCACAACAGGAGAAAACCAATGAAGAAAAAGAGACAGTACAAACAACAACAATGGGAAGTGAAGATTTCCAAATCAACCAAGGTATGATACAAATAGGCAAGGAAAAAATGAAAAAACCTGTAAAGGATATAGAGAAGATGGAATTGGTGTTGTCCAAGATTCCAACCAATGAATTATGCAAGCTAGAGATTAGTGTCACACATTAATTTCAATCAAGGGCCAATACATATGCAACAAACTTAGAGATATATAGGGAGGTAAAGGATATGTTGGAGATATCCCTCAACCAAGTGCATATTGAGAGCGACGAATAAAAACAATGCATGGAGAAAACAAAACAAAGGCTTGAGGAAGTATTTAAGACTAGCCTAGACATTGCCCAAGCAGAGGAGTTAAGCACATAAGAGAATATCAAAAATATATTGCAGGATATGGAAAGTTATAGACAGGAAATAACAGACTTGTCAGAGAAGGTGATCCCTAGCACTCCATTAGAGATCAAAGCACAAAGGGAAAAACAAGTTGTAGAATACACAGAAAATATTGAAGGGGAGATTAACATAATGGAAGACATGTACAACAATACAATGTATATGTGGAAAAAATTTCAATAAAATGAAAATATTCAAGGATTAGACCAAAAGGAGGGAAACATAAACACTGCAGTACAAGACTTGAAGCAAAGGAAAAAAAATATCGCTATATTAGATAGGATGAAGAGTGTGCACTAGATGAAGAACCTTTAGGTAGAGTTGAAGTCAATCTAGATGGAAATTTAGTTAAGTAAGGCTCAGTTGGAGCCATTGCAAGAAGGGCAGAAACGATGATTACAGAGTTGGAAGCAGCAAAGGGCATGATAGAGCAGCTACATTTGGAGAGTGTAAAAGTATTAAAGGATCACATTACAATGCAATTGGTAGAAACTATTCTAGAAAGGAGTGTGTAGGAAAAATAACAAGTATAAGAGTTGAAAGGAATATTTCAGGTGTTGAAGAAGTTAGTGCGGGAGGAAAACACTACCTGGGTGGCTCGGGATAAGCCACAGGTAAGTGTTGGGGGCCTATTGGAGCAGGCTATTTTAGGGAAATGTGCAATAATTTTGGAAGAAAGTTGAGAAAGGGACGACAAATGGAGGGCACATCGAAAGTATAGGAAAAGAAGTGTGTCGGAAGGTAGGGAAAGCATCATGCCAGGAAATAGGGAAAAGCAGCACAAGGAAGAAGAAATTAAAAGGTAGAAAGAAGGATAGTGCGATGAGGAAATGGTTGGATCGTGAACCAACCACGCATAGGAGATTACAATGTGGACAAACCTAATCCACTTAGGGTTAGGGTTTTGGTATTTGATGTAAATGGTTTTACCCATTTTAATAGTATAAATATGTATTGTGAGATTTGAGGAGAGATATCTAAGTTTCATGGGTGGAAGTCCTCTAGTTTTGAGTCGCAGTTACTAGATTTTGTTAAGATATGTGGAGCTCATATTGAGTCATTTTTGGAGAGTTATGGATTATAATTGAGGATCAGGTCGTAATATGTGGATCTTGGTGCAACACTGGTAATCTTCATCAAACTTATGGTGTAATATGTGCATCGTAATGATTTGATGAAGATGAATAAAGAAGAAAATAATGTCAAATATTTGTGGACATAGCCTAGGGGGGTGAACCATAGTAAAATATTGTGGAAATATATGGAATATTGATATTATGCTTGTTATGATGAATGAATGGATGAATGAATGAATCTATTAGATTTAATTTACAACACATTATTTTTGTTATGTGATTTTACTACAGAATGAATTTTAATAAATGAAAATGACTGTAGAATGGTATATATGATGAATGTTGAAGTATAGTAATATGCCTAACATCCCCATGAGCACCATACCTTCCATGAATCTAGACAGTCGGGTCCTGCAGTCACCCATAAGCCATCTCGAGTGAGACTTCATTGTGCACTCTGTGCACAGTGTTTCCTTCTCATCTCCAGAAGGGATGATGGTTTGTGGGGTTTTGTTGGAGAACTAAAGTAGAACCCAAGTTAGCCCATAAATCCACCAATATTTCAACCTGCAGATTTTTGCAACTCTCTTTAATGAAACTTACGGATGTCCATGAATCTCTTTTCTACAACATGCATACTACTACAAAACTCTCCCAGTTTCATTTTTATTGTGACATCAACATGTAAACTGTCACTATATCCAACCTATCACATCAACCATTGTCACTACAACCTATCCAACCAATCATTGTCTCATCAACAAAATCATATCCACTCTCATCTACATGCAAATCATGCTAAGATCACCAAGAGAATATCTCAAACCATACGCTCAACAAAAACAACACATGCCTCTACCAAACATGTACCAAACCATCAACCTATACCATCAACCATGTACCATAAACTATGTACCACAACCTATACCACAACAAGTGCATCAACCATGCACCAATGCATGTACCAAATAATTCATCAACCATACACCTTAACTTGTACCAAACTTTGCATTTACCATGCATCTCAACACCATACCACGTGCTAACCATGCACATCAACCATGTACCATATCATGTATCATACCATGTACCAACCATGTGTTGGCATAGGGGTAGACCCAGGGTTCAACTCTTCAACAACGCACCAACAAAACCCTAACTAGCAGCCCTTTCGGCAACACCTACGAAGTAGATGAAGTCTCACCTGAGGTAGAGGCAAGGGTGGTTGCAGGATTCAAGTGTCTACAACCTAGCTGGGACACAATTCTATAATCACATTACTTAATTGAGAATTTAGTAGTTAACATTCATTAATATTTAACTCTTATCCACTTCGCAGGAGAAAACCCTAATTATAGAACAATGTAGTATTCAACAAGATCTAACACATCCAAGCACTTAGCATATAGAAATAGAGAAGATCAAGCATTCATTCACATCATTAAACACGAATCTACTATATCGGATGCATCTAACATATATAAAGACAAAAACACTAAGCATAAATCACATCAATCACATAAAGAAACCATAACACAAGATATATGTTGTTCACCCCCAGCGTGGGGCTACGTCCACCAACTCTTCTTCTTCTTCATTATCTTTGTTCAATACACAAAGCCACAAGACCTACTTTGCATAGGACAGGAGATCTACATGCACCTCACCAAATACTCCTTCCCTGAGTTAGGTCACAGCACAAAGCCTTCTTACACAGTCTGCACACCAGCTTCTTACAAGCACTTGCACTTAGCTCTACAAGTTCTCAACACACAGCATGCTCAAACCATCCACAACTATTTGCACTTAGCACACTAGCCTAAAACTGACTTAGGACCCTTAGCACAGTTCTTACACTTACATCACCTAGATTTCGATTTATACATTGCAAAAGGGGCCAAAGCATGGGAGAACCCATGGGCCGACATCCCATACCCGTTACATAAACCCTAATCCCAAAATGCCCTAAAAAGAGGCCGCAATCCCGCGATCTCCACTTCTCCTTGCGCACTACCTTCAACTAGCCTATCGATGTCCCAAAAATGGTCCAACATGACCAAGTTTCTCCAAAACCTGGTCAAAGGCCAACAGGCCCCCAAAACTCACTTGTGACTCATCCCGAGTCACTCTAATCTAAGTAAATCTACCTCGAAGGCCTCTATCTTGGCTCAATCTTCCTCGACCTATTGCTTCACCAGAGCCTCCTACTCGGTGAACTCCTGAAGAACCTTCTCCATCACAGATCCTTCCAAGTGTTGTTCTATTGAGGTGACCACTTGTTCTAGTTTGTCACCTCATCCTTCAATCTCCTCAAAAGGTGTGCAAGCTTCATCCCACACTGTATGGAGCTTCTAAGTCACTTCCATGACTTTAGTTTGGATGGAATGGACCTTCTGCTGAACCATGCATTGTTCTTTGGCTCTTTTCATCCTCTCAATCGCTGATAGTGGCTTCAACTACGCTTGCATTGTTGTTTCTTGCTTCTTTGCCTCCTGGAGCTGTGACTCCAGTTTCTGTTGTTTAGGGTCCTCTGCAAGGCGCTCGTAGGTCTGCGCACTTCGATCGTTGAGGTGTTTTCATTCTAAGTCCAATGCCTTGATTCTTTGGACTGCACTCTGGGAAGTTTCTTCCCTTTGGTCTCGCACTTCCTGTGGAGTGCTTGGCACTTCTTGTAATTCTAGTTCTACTACTCTTTGTTGGAGCTGTTGAATGGATTCAACAAGCTTCCCCACCTGCCTCTCAGTGTCTTTGTCTTCCCTTTGTTCTACGCCCTTCACAGAGAAAAGTTCTCTAGTGACTTCTTCTTTAACTCCAATCTTCTCTGCGAGCAACTATTCTTTATCCTTCTAAACCTGCACTATATCCTCTACAAACTTTGCCTGAAGGTCATATTTTTCTTTTTGTGAAACTCAATGTTTCTCTATGGCTTCCTCTATTTCTTGCTTTAATGCCTCTATGGCCTACTCCTTTTCTTCCTGGATACGACAAAGGTGAGCTTCGGTCGCATCTTCTAATCTACATAGTTGGGAAAGCTTGTCTCCCAACTCTATTCCTTCTTATTACGATGGTGTAGTAGTCACTGCGTGGATGGAGTAGAGAGCTTTATGTACCCTTTCAACTATGTTGCAATCCTATCATACATGGTATCCTATTTTGCTTCGTTGCGTTGTAGAATGTCCTTTGAGGTGTCTGACACATCCACAATGATAACGTCAATGTCATCCACCGTTAGCATAGTCTGAAATGGCAGTTTATTAGATTTTGACATCTTTCGCGATGTAGGTTTCTTGGGAGAAACCTTTATTTTCTTGGATGTCTGAGCTTCTTCAAGGGGGTCCCTAGGCATTGTTACTTTTCCCTGCTCTATTTTTTCTTCTTTCCCGTCATTCTCTTCCTTGTCTACTTCATCACCTCCTCCCCCTCGAGGTGAATCTGAAGTAATATCTTCTGATGCATTGTTTAGCTCCTATACCTCTTCCTTATTTTTCCTTCTTCTACTACTAGGTGCATCGTATTCTTTGCAAGTGACCACGGGACTACTGATGAGGTCGAGGTCAAACAATATTTCCTAGTAGAATAGTATAAGGAACTCTGCAGGTCATTTCTTAGTTACTTCTTCCATGTCCTCCTCAGTTATCTTATAGTAGGATTGAAGATCTTATTTATGTTCGTCTCCACACATAGTGATATAAATAAAATGTCTATCTGCATGGAACTTCACAAATGGCCTGAAAATATGCAGGGTATTCGGTGTCATACGAGGGAAAGACTCAATAGCCCTCTTCAACTGTAGGTAATAGGTGTGGAACACCATGTTTGACTACCATTTCTTAGCCATGTCACTCGAGTACCAGAGCGTAGTGAAATTCGCAGCTAGGGGTTCATACGCCTCAATCTCAGGGAAGGTCTCTCCTTCCAGCATCTCCCAAGCAATGAAGGCGATGAGGATCAATAGCCAACTGAAATGGAACTCATGGCCCTGATCCTAAGATTCGCGTAAGTCTTGCTCTAAATGGTTGACGAGGTAGCTCACCCAGTTCATTTGCATCCCTTCCATGCATTTTCCTGTGAGGTCAACAATGAACCACGTGACCTGCATGGGTCTATTCTTCCTTACTAGATTACCAATGATCAATTGGCAGTCTAGCCGCACTGCACTGTTCTGGATGGAAGCTACCTTGTATCCTATCTTCCCCTTCTCTACATCACCATAGGTGTCTTTGATTGTCTGTGCTAGGGTGCAATCTACAACCTTCCCTGGGTAAAATTCTTGTGGGTCTGGTCCTTGCATGCTTAATCCGGTGATCCGGTGGATCAATGGAAGATCTATTGTGATGCACTAGTCCAACCATAAGTAACAATCATGGAAGCAAGACAAAAGGAGTTTAATGCATGCGTTAACCTCCTGATGTCTTCCAAAGTGGGGTATCTTCATCACGTTCAGGATGGTGGACCCCGCGATGTCCATGGTCCACAGTTGGGGAATTATATTCGACTTATTCCCCATTGTCTTTGTCAAATAATTATGTGGTGCAAGCATTCCATGGTTCTTTCGATCTCCCAAGTTGAAGTCACTGATATTCAACGTCATAATCTGTCCCAACTGTAGTCCAACTACGTGTATCCCCTTCAGGAGGTACACAGTGATCAATGTGTAGTCAAAGTCCCTCGGGACACTATCATGACTAACCATGCCAGCCAAAGGTGGGATATAGTCAGGATGGAGAGATGGGATGAGCTTTTCATTCAACAAGTCATCATGATTCTTGCTACATTTCTTAGCAGTGGGTCAGCTAGACCGACGTTGCGCAGTCGGCGAGGATGCTTCCAATCTATGCATCAATGAAGCTTGTATGCATGCGGACATAATATTTTCATACATGAGGTCTATTAGGATCTCTTCGATGGAATTTTCTATTCCACTAATGTCATCCGACATGCACACTCGAGGTCAGATATGTCAGCTCGGTGAGAAAACACTCAATGTAACAAAATGGGTGGCGAGCTCTCAATAATCACTACGTGAAAGAAACTAGTTCTTTGTGGGCTTGGATAATCACAATTGGAAAAAGTGTTCTCAATGTAATGCTCGACGGGATAAATAGACAATGTCATAACAGACTCTTCCAATGGGTAGGAATGCTTCAACCATTGAAATTCCATCCATTATGGCGTAATCCCAACGGTCCAATGGTGAACATTTTGGCAATAACTATGTGTCTAGCCATTCTGGAGCGTCATTCTACTAGTCGGGATGCCTCCAATGGTCATATCACTTCTCCATGGTGAAGTGCCAATTTGAGTTGTTATGATATCTCGACGAAGTTCCAGTTCTGCAAACCTTCCTTCTGCAAAGTCCTCTCTAGAACTTCCTGCAATTTTTTTGAATTGGCTTTCTTCTTGCTGAGCTTTATGGCTCTCTTCCTTGTGATCCGAGTCACTGGTTTCCTCTTTCCATTATTGTTCTTATCTCCTCTTGTCATATTAACTTCATACGGTGGAGGGTCTTTCATAGGGTTTGAGGGTAATACTTCTTCTCTTGCTGGGGCAGGTGCTCTACTCTCCTGTATGGACAAGGGTTTCAAGTCTTCCTGTGTTCTTTCAACTTCGACAACCAAGTCTCTGGTCCTTAGTAGCTTCAAATTGTCCTCTTTTTCTTCTATTAAGCACACTATTCTCCTAGCAGTGAAATCTCTTACTTCTTTCTTTTTCTATTGTAGAGCATCCTCCTCTTGTTTCCTTCATATTTGATCTTTCGCAACCAAAGGTTTTCCTAGCAAAATAGAAAATGGGGTGTTGTTCTCAACAAACTTAACAACCTCAAATTCTTCTTCTATTGAAGTTCCATGAGCACTCATAGGTATCCGGGTAAGTCTTCCACATAAGGTTATCATCTTCCCTTTAAACAATCCAATTCCTCCCAGTGAAGGAACCATAGTAGGATTTCCCAAGTTATTTCTATCATGATATTAACTTATGTTTCCTCATCCAAGAGACAATCTATGTCGAACTATCCTATTATTGTTTCTATGCACTCCTTTTATTTTAAGACCTCTGATAATTTGATGTCCCTATGATCATTCAAGGTTTCCTTCATCTGAAATAATACAATCTCTTATTCTTTCTAGTTCTTGAGCATATTCTTAGTCTCTTGACCTTCCTCATGGTTCTCTTGTTTCATATTCATATTTTCAACTTTGGAAATCATTGTAGGGAAATACAAAACTTCATGATCCATAGATTTACAACGAAGACAACTAGAACCTCTACCAGGGCATTCCTTAGCAAGGTGTCCCCATCTTCTGCAACTATAACAAAGAGTTAATTCTCTCTTTCTTTTAAATGATCCCCAACCTTTCCTGTACTGCGCACTAGGATCACAGTAACTAACCTGCAAAAAATTATTTCTAGGATCCTACATCCATTTGTTAGTCCAAACATTCTTTCTATGCATAGGAATAGCATATCTTTCACTAGTTCTATCAGATCTATTCATATCAAATATTCTTTCTTCTAGTTGTGCCCTAATTTTCAGACTAGGAAAAAATCTATCAAACATATGTAGATCCATTATTTTGAAACAAAAATTTCCACTTATCTTACCTTTATCATAGCAAAAATCTTTAATATCTTACCTCTTTTCTTCATATCACGCTTCTTTTCTTAACATAGAGCTTCACAATTCAAGTAGATTACTACGCACTAAAGCAACAGTTCTATGCACAAAGATTTCTCTTTTCTTCAGTTCCCAGCAATCACAGTTTCAGGTACTGGCAACATAACCATTTTTTGGCACAGGGGCAGACCTAGGGTTCAACACTTCAACAATGCACCAACAAAACCCTAACTACCGACCCTTTCAGAAACACCTGCGAAGAAGATGAAGTCTCACCTGAGGTAGAGGCAGGGGTGGTTGCAAGACTCAAGTGTCTACAACCTAGCTAGGACACAATTATGTGATCACATTACTTAATAGAGAACTTAGCAGTTAACATTCATTAATATTTAACTCTTATCCACTTCGCAGGAGAAAACCCTAATTACATAAAAATGTAGTATTCAACAAGATCTAACACATCCAATCACTTAGCATATAGAAATAGATCATATCAAGCATTCAGTAACATCATTAATCACTAAGCTACTTGATCAGGGGATCAAATTTTACTCAATTTTCAAAGTGCTCGGAATGCGATGAAAACAGTGCCATTGCGTCTGTCTCGTCTTCCTGATTCCAGCGGTATATTTACTTTCTCAAACGGAATCCGTATGGAGAAGATATCGCGATCTATTCGCCAAGGCAAACAAGCAAAAATTTTGGATGCTGACTGTACTTGTCCGTACAGTCTGTACGGTGACGTGGCAGGGTCGTATGACCGTACGGTGGTGATGTGGCAGGTTGTTGTTGGTTGCTGGATGGCGAATAGAAAGTTGACACGTGTCTGGTTGGTGGCGAATAATAAGGAGACACGTGGCCCAATCCATGGGCGCCACGTGTCCCCCATTTGTTTGGTTCATATTGCTATATAAAATGTAATGGGAGTCCGTGGGGTTCGACCCCGGGACCTCCCCCCACATATAAACCTTTATATAACCATCCGACCAATGCGCCCATAACTTGTGACTTAATATATAATCCAACGCAATTGTTATAAAGTTGTTGCAATATGTGAATGGGCGGGGGTCGGGCCGGGGCTTATCCCCGGCCCGTAGTTATATGAAACAATATGTGACCATGTCGTAAGGCCCAACGAATGGCGCGGAATATATATATACCAAAGTTTGTATTGTATTGTATTCACAAATATATATACCATTGTATAATAGCGCGGGTTGAAACATAACCCGTGGGCTTTAACCAATGGTTTAACACGCGCGGGAGTTCCAATGGTTATGGCGGTATAACCACTCATTTGCCTAGCCCAAGGTTCCATGTGCCATGTGCCCAGGTGCCGAGGTGGTTAGGGGCTGGCGTGCCCTTAACGTTCCTACGGTTTGCACCGTTGGCGCGGTTGCGCCCGGTGCTAGGTTTTTGCGCTTAAATGAGCGTGTGAGCCAGGTTCACTCAAGGAGGGTGCGAATTGTAGAACCAGAGACAACAAGCTTGGATAAGGAGACTTCCAAGAGGCCTATCTTTCTCATTTTTCGACCGTTTCAGGTGCCGAAAGAGCCCAGACAGGGGTTTTGGGACGCTGGGAAGCCATTGGAGCAGTCGGTTTGTCAGTTTGAGCATTTTAAGACATGTTTTTGAGCACTTTTTGAGAAATTAATAATAATAATCCATTGGAAGTTGGACCAGGAGATGTAGCCCATAAGAGGGGTGAACTCCTTTATCAATTGTTGTGCACATGTGTTTATGTTCAATGTTTATGCTGCTGTCTATGTGTATTTTGTATAAGTAATCCTTAATTTATGTGTTGCAAATTGATCCTGTTGCTTTAAACACATAACATTTCACTTGCAATAATTATTCAAGTTTTTCAAGTCTTCTTCAATTTTAGATCAAGTTGGTATCAAAGCACTGGTTTTGAAGACTTGATTGTTTGCAAGTTTTGTTTCTGATGCTCACAAGGTTGAAACTCACAAGAGGAGAAGGTCAACTTGTGGAGCCAAGTTTTTATCCGACATGGAGGAAGCAGTTTCATTCACCGCAAGTTATAGAGAGACATTCACCAAGCATGGCTAGTGCAGATGATCATGAACGTGTTCTGGATGAATAAGTAGATCTCAGGTAGACTATCATACAGTTGAGAGATATGATGAAGGTCATGATGGAACGGAACATGATGTCGTAGGGTGAAGGCTCTAACCCTTCAATGCATAAGGGAGGTGGTGGTGACAAGACTCCAGGCAGAGACGGAGGGAATGGTGCTTCTCCACCACCCTCTCCTCCTCCATCATCATCATCTTCTTCTTCTTCTTCTACAAGTTCGAAACATATTCCCAATGGGCATGGTAAAACTCCTTCACAAATTCCTTCATTAAATCTTGATATAAAATTTGAGTTGCCACTTTATAATGGAGAAGTTAACGCTGAAAAGTTAGATAACTGGATACGTCAAATT
>ML797552.1:0-27441 GCA_009831015.1 Picea engelmannii
AATCCAATATAAGTGCTCAAAGAAACTATCATAATCACTCAACCAATATATGGCAGTCAACAAGATGCCCGACAAGAGTGAGAACAGTTGGGGATTATTAAAATCGGGCTCTGTAACAATGAATACAAAGAAGTAATCAAGAGTTCACTCGGCCATCAAAATCACAGAGAGACTGGAGGTCCTCAAACATATCAACCAATAGGTAGAGACCCTTCGATACAAGAATGGTAGAACCACATGGCTCCTTATAACTCTTTGCATGTGCAATGGTGCAAAAGTTCAACAACGGGTAGTGTAGGAAAACAATGCAGAGGAGAAGTGAATTTCCACTGGACAATGACAAGTACCCCAGAGCACACAAAGGTATAACCTTTGTGCATTTCTCAAGGACCGAATCAATGGATAACAATGCCAGTGGGAATGTTGGCTCGAGGCATAACTTATCTCACCCAACAACCATAAAGCATATGTCTTGGCATAATGGCCACCCTATAACTAAATTCTAAGATACGTTTATGCCAAGACCATAAAAATAATCCCATGAACATGTAATAAACCCACGACCATGACTCTGGAAAATACACAGTGAGCAAAAAGGCAGTCTAGAAAACACACGCAACAACCACATAGCAGCCCGAATACGACTGGACATGGTTACCCTCATAACTGTGAGGAAGCGACAAACAAGGATAAATAAAGAGAAACCCTCCAACAAAACATAGAGCGATAATACCCATATCCACTCAAAAACCACAGAGAGCCATCACGATTTTCACCACACAGAACAACCAGCGAATGTACGACTCAACCAACCAATTATTTTACTTTAAAATCGAGCAACCACACAGTCATTCCAAAGAGAAAAACCATGCATTTACACAGTTTCCAATCTCAGGAAAACACAAACCAAATCATTATTCAGCCATCGTTCATTCATACACAGAGCATAATTCATGGATGGGTGAAAAATAACCATACATGTAACCGATATCTTAAAAGGGGCAAGTTGGTTGAGCGTTTCCTTCCCAGGATTGAATTTCGGAGTTTAACCAGCAGCAAAACGAAATGCAACAATAACCATTCTAGGGTGATGGACCGATGGGGGGAGTATGGAGTGACGTGCATTTACTGCATGTCACTTCCATCTCCTTTTCATTTAATTTCAGAGTACATGATAACCAACACTCACTAATACATTTAACCCTGTCATTAATTCCAAAACCATTGAAATTTGTGACCACATTGCTTGCCAAATGCGCCATCCAAAAACTTTCACATTAACCATTCCCAAACTTCCATACCATACTATATGTATTTCCATATCAAATATGCCCAATATAACTCAAATGCACACTGCATAGCCACTAACCATTAATAGTTAGAACTAACACTAACTTGTTTTCATTTTAATTGCACATAACTTCTAACATAGCATAACATAGGCCCTTTCTTTTGGATTTTTTTGTAAATTTATTCCCTTTTTCTTTTGTTTACATTGTCACTAATATATTTCTTCTGCATGTGTAGCCAGGTAATAATCGTGGTGACATGATTAAACATAACAACATAACATAAAATTAAAGCTTTGAATAACATAACATCCCATAAAATGCATCATCCACCTGTCATTATGTCAAAAATGAAACCAAGACTGCATCGTCAACCATATAAGACCTGATAAGCAACATTGAAACAACAACATAAAATGTGTGATATGACTATCTGCGAGCCTCCAGTCTACAAGGGGGTCCCACCTACGAGTATTATATATCATTAACATAGTTTAAATCATAGGCTTTAGCAATATTTTGTGGGCGAAATTCCTCGTTACAATTTTTATCATCAACACATCGCTCCCCCTGGAATCATGCCTTTGTGATCTCTCTCCAAAAATCTAATTCTCTATCCATACATCTGATAAATCTCTCCCCCTTTAACATCAATGGAAAAGGTAACTTCATGTTGGGGATTCTACCCCTAACTGAACTGTCCTTAGGGTTGCTCCCCCTGATTGGACTCTTCCTGAAACTACTCCCCCAAACTAAACTGTCATCTTTATGGTGTTTCCTCATATAAATATAAGACATATAAGAACATAATTCAAAATTCATTGTGGGGCAGAAACTATGCCAAGTTTCTAACAAAGATACTCAAAGGCTTCCCTTGGAAGTGGTATTGTAAAGATGTCTGCAATCTGTTATTTGGTGCCAACATACTCAACTCAAATGTTCATAGCTGCAACCCATTCCCATAGAAAATGATACTTGATTGGAATGTGATTCATCTTGGAGTGCATCATTGGATTCTTTGAGATACTAATGGCGCTTGTATTATAACAATATATCATAATGGGCTCATCATACTCAACCTATATATCTGTCAAAGTTTTTTTCATCCATAGAATCTATGTACAACATGTTGTTGCTGCAATATATTTTTATTCGGTTGTAGACAATGATATTGATGACTATTTCTTTCTTAGCCAAGATACCAAACATTCACCCAAGTAGAACATTGCTCCACTTGTACTTCTTCAGTCATCAATGCAACCTTCCCAATCTGCATATGTGTAGGCAATAAGTGATAGATCCTTTCCTTTTGGATACCATAATCCAAACTCTTATGTACCCTTGAGATATTTGAATATCCTTTTTACTACTAGAACATGTGATTCCTTTGGTGTTGCTTGAAATCGTGCCACCTATCCAACTACCTGCATTACATCTGGTCTAGATGTTGTCACATAGAGTAAGATGCCAATCATTGACCTGTACTGCCTCTGATATGTAGACTTTGAATCATAATATTTACTTAACTTGCAACTGGTTTGCATAGGAGTATTGACTGGTTTGCCATCTTCCATTCTGAACCTCTTTAGCATTTCTCTAATATACTTAGTTTGAGAAATAAAAATTCCTTGGTTTATTTGACATATCTGAAGACCCAGAAAGAAGGATAGTTCTCCAAGCAATGACATTTCAAATTCATTCTACATATCCTTTTCAAATTTCTGGCTCAACCTGTCATCATCACTTCCAAAAATAATATTATCAACATAAAATTCAATTAATAAAATACTATCTTGAGTTACCTTGATGTAGAGGTTGTTGTCTGCATTTCCTTTCATGAACCATTGCTACTATAAATATCTGTCTAGTATAGAGTACCATGCTCTGGGGGCCTATTTGAGACCATACAAGGAATTCTTCAACCTGCAAACATAATTTTCATTCTCTGAAATCTTAAATCCTTCTGGTTGCTCAATGTAGACTTCTTCTTATAGTTCCCCATTCAGAAAGTTTGATTTCACGTCCATCTGATACACTTTAATATTCTTGGAGCATGCATAAGCTAGGATCAATCTGATTGCTTCCATTCTAGCATTTGGGGCAAATGTCTCTTCAAAGTCAATACCTTCAACCTGAGTGTATCCTTTACATACCAATCTAGCTTTGTTCATGGTAACGTGTCCATCTTCATTCAATTTGTTTATAAAGACCCACTTTGTGCCAATCACATTCTTGTACCTTGGCCTTGGAAGCAATTCCCAAGTGTCATTCTTATCTATCTAATCTAACTCTTCATTCACAGATCTTATCCAGAATTCATCATTTCTGGCTTCTTCAAAACTGCTTGGCTCAATCAAGGATAAGAGTGCCAGGTGCAGTTGTTCCAGTGAATGAACTCTTCTTCTAGTCTCAATTCCTGCATATTTGTTCCCGATAATATGATCTGAGGGATGACTATTTTGTATTCATTTTCTATGTGTCTTTGGAGGTACTTGTTATTCTTTCTCTTCTACTTCTAATTGATATTCTTCAAATTCCCCTTCTACTTCTTCTTCATCCTTTTCTTCTTCTTCGTGAATCTATTCCAATGACTCCTTTTCTTCTTCCTTTATTTTCCACCTGTCTCATCAACTGTCACATTGATGATTTCCACAACTTTTTTGAGCCTCATATTGAAACATTTATATGCTTTCCTTGTACTTTATTACCCAACAAGTATCCCTTTGTCCACACAAGAATCAAACTTTCCCATTCTACCATATTCTCTTTTGATGTATCATTTGGTTCCAAAAACTTTGAAGTGCTTCACATTCGTTGGTCTTCCTTTCCATAGCTTGTAGGGAGTTTTATCACTGTTGTTTATGAGCATTACTATGTTTTGAATGTGAACTATTGTATTCCATGCATGTGCCCAAATGACATTTGTCAACTTGGAATCCATTAACCTTGTTCGGGCCATTTCCTGTACTATCATATTCTTCCTTTCGACGACTCCATTCTGTTGAGGTGTCTTAGCAATAGAGAATTTCCTTTTTATTCCATGCTTTCTACAGAAATCCAAAAAATCCTTTGAATTAAATTCTCCTCCATTATCGAATCTCAAACATTTGATTTTTGAATCCATTTCATTTTCAAAAATTTCCTTATATATCTTTAAGTTCTCGAATGCTTCTGACTTGTTCCTGAGAAAACAAACTGCAATCATCCTTGTATAATCATCAACCAATAACATAAAATATTTCTCACCTTTTAAACCCTTTGTTCTAGTTGGTCCAACTAGATCAGTATGCACAATTTCCAGCAGTCTTGTTGTGGAGTATTCCTTTGATTTGAACTTGGTCTTTGTTTGCTTTCCTTGTTGACAATGCTTGCATAATGTGTTGGTTGGCTTCATGACCTGGGGAATTTCTATGACTGCTTCCTTTTTACTAAATTTGACAAGTTTATCAAATTGTATGTGACCCGTTCTTCTGTTCCATAGCCAAACTTCATCTTCCTTTCCTAGACAACACTTTTTATTTCCAATTTCACTTAATAAATATATGTTGCTTGATGTTCTTATAGTTGTTGCAACCAATCTTCCTAAACCTACTTTTCTTATCTTGCGCTTCTATGAATCAAACACAATTTTGTGACCTTGGTCACGCATTTGACTTACACTTAGAAGATTATTTTTCATATCTTCCACTAGCAAAAAATTGTTTTCCTTGGTATCCTTGTTTCCATTTCTAATTGTGTCTCTTCCAATGATTATAGTTGAGTCATCATTTCCAAAGGAGACTGATCCATATCTTTCCTTTCTCAAGGTTAGAAACATGTCCTCATCACCTGCCATGTGCTTTGAGCATCCATTGTCAACATACCAACCATTTTTCTTGTGTTTATCTTGTAGAGCGAGTGTGCATTATTCATTGTTATATTAATTCTTATTTCTTATCCATATTCTCCGATGAGGTTCTTGTCTGTGAATTTTGTTATTTTGTTGTGATTCTCTAGGAGGGACTTACATTCTAAAATATTTGGATATGTGTCCAAAGTTGTTGTGCTTGTAGCATTCCACTTCAGTGCTCAAGGACTCAAAATTGTTGTAGCTTCTTCTCTGTGCTTCACTAGGCCTTCTTGGATAACCATTTTGTGTATGACTTTCATAGTTGTTTTTGTTTCTTCTATTGTTTTTGCAATTTACAACGTTATGTCCAAAATTATTACATGAATAACATAAACCAAAGAAGATATTTTGATACCTAGGAGTTGAATATTTTATGAAAGGAGTTACTCTTCTGAATCATTCTTCTTCTTGAGGCCTGCTTATTTCTGACTCTCACTGATTTTGAAATCTGAATCTTCTGGGTGGAGGAATGTCCCTATGATATTCCTTGTAAAACTTCTTGTCTCCTCTGACTATCTATGCATAGCTTCTTGGATGTGTTTCTTGATCTGTTGTTTTGGAGATTCATCCCTTTTTTGTCTGATTGTATCCAATTCCAACCTTGTCATTATTTGGCCTTTAACTGCTGATAATATTGTCCAAAAGTTTTGAGTTGTTCTGCATGTTTTTCTTCTAAATGTCTTTTCTCAATGTGACAATCTCTGCTTCCAAACTTCCAATGATCCTGTTTTTTTCTTCCAACCATTCTTTGAGTGTTTCTTCAATTATTTTTTCTTCTTCAACTTAGATTTTCAATTTAGTGATCATCTATTCTAGTTATTTAGAGTTGGAACTTTGAGATTCCTCTTTTCTTTTTAGTTCTGCCTGCAGTGACTTGTTTTTCTTCTTTTCCTTTTTTCTAACTTATATGTCACTCATCAATTCTTCTCTATAATCAACGTTTTCATCTTCATATTCTTCTTCGGTGACTTCTTCATAGGATTCTTCTACTACCATGAATATAACCCTTTCTTTCTCACTTCCACTATCTTCATCTTCATCTGATGAGGTGCTATCTTCTTTTGTGCAAAAGCTTTTCTTGAAGAATTTCTTTTTGGTTTTCTTGCCTTTGTACATTTGTTTTCTATTTGAATCATATTCTTCATTTCTTTTATTTTTCTTGTGGGGACATTTGTTAACAAAATGACCAATACCATCACAATTAAAACAAATCAATGGAAGCTTACCTCTATATTTGTCATCGGTTCCCTTTTTCAATCTTCTGACAAAGTTGGCTACTTCTTCATTGTCTTCTGAGATGTCATTGTTGTTGCTATCTGACTTTTCCTTTTGATTTCCTTTTTTCTTTGACTTATTAGATGCTTTGAATGCTGCTTCTTTTGTAACTGGGTTCTCCTATTAGATTCTCATTTCATAGGATCTGAAAATTTTATGTAGTTCATCCATGCTTATTGAATCCATATATGTTCTTTCTTCTAGTGCTGAGATATTAAGATCAAATATAATTGGAAGAGATCTTAGTACTTTTTGAACAATTATAGATTCATAAACTTCTTCTCCCAATCCTCTGATTGCATTCATTGTTTCATCAACTCGCAAGAAGTAAGTTGCAATATTATCATCTTCCTTCATATTCAACTGTTCAAATTAACCTCTGTAAGTTTGAAGCTTTGTTGCCTTGACTTTTGCATATCCTTCATAAACATTCTGAAGTTTGTCCCAAATCTCCTTTGCAGGGCTTCAATGCATAAATTTGACATATATTGAATCAACCAGACCATTCAAAAGTGCATTTTTGGATTTTTAATTATTTAGACTGAGTTTCCTTTTGTTTTCATTTGTTGGAGGAATGACTGGTTCTTTATATCCATCTACAATTGATTGCAAAACCTAAAATCCATGTGCTTGTACATATGTTTTCATTCTTCTACTCCAAAATGCATAGTTTTGTCCATGAAACTGTGGTATTCCATTTTTATACATACTTTTTCTCTCCATGATCTACCTTTCAATGACTAAACTAATTTATGAAGGAACCTACTCTGATACCAATTGTTGGATTACTGAAAGGGGGGATGAATCAGGAACAAAGATTTTTAATCCTTTTAACCACAATATATAAGTGTTGTTTATCTTTATGATCAATATACCATTACCATTCAACAAGTGTAGAGTAAATAAACCATTAACAATGAGCAATCATATACATACATAATACACCAATATTTTTATGTGGAAACCCAATGCGGGAAAAAAACGCGGAATTATTTTTCTTATATGTCTTTAAGAATGCACCAACTTCCTTTTTTCTCTAGCTGCAACTGGAAGGAGGCTCCAACCCCCTATATTTTCAGGCTACAACCTGAGGGAAGATCCAAATCCCCAATTCTCTGGCTATAACCAGAAGGAGGCTACAACCCCCTATGTTCTCTAGCTACAACCGGAAGGTGGATACAACCACCTATCCTTGCCTCGTACAACCACCATGAAATACAAGTGAAATGATGAAACCCCTGTCACACTGTCACTATGAGATATACCATTGTAAACCTGTACCAATCCATGCCAACAAAATGTAACCAACCTGTACCAATAACATGTAATCAATCATGTACCAGAAGTCAGCATGTACCAAAAACTACCAACATGTATGTGACTTTTATATGTTGCAGCTCGCGTATGTACACACCTTGTCTATATTGTAGCCTACATATGTACACGACTTGTCTATACTACAACCTACGTACACCTTCAAAAGGCTAGGGTTTTCACCTTTTCTAAAACTCAGACACTTTTTTGCCTCTATCAAATCAACCTGCAACCTGTCACTGTGCCCAATTTTTATTTTTCCCCTATGCATACATCATCATACATACCCCTTAACCATGTGCATCTATATCTCTCTATTCATGTGCCATACATGTGTATACAATCATGAACAAGTGTAATGACCCTCACATGGACTAGAAATAAAACCCTTACTAATATGCAACCTCAAAATTCATAGACAACTTCACAGACAAATTCACAACCTCTTCAAAACCAAAAACCCTCAACCATGTACCAAGAAATACTAGCTATGTCTCAACACTTGAACCAACAAGATGTAGAAATGAATAATACCAACATACCAGTGTTGTATTTATGTAGATTTGTCTCATACCACATATGCCATACAACCAACAACCTCTCTAGGGAAAATCCTCAAACCCCCATAACCATATCTTATGTAGACAACAATATCCAACTACACATAGAAATAAGACATACCTTTTGAACCTGTAGATAGATCTGGTGTACCTGATCATTGTAGACCTTCCTAGGAGCTTTCTTTCAAACTATGATAACTTGACACTCTCAACAACTCAAGATTTCATGGATTTTCAACTATACACACCCTTTTATATTGCCATCTTGTTTACGTATGCGAAATCTTCCACTGCATCCCACGTACACCTCAAAAACTAGGGTTTTTTCTAGTATTTATGCAAATTTGAAACTTTCGTCGTCAACCCTTCTTGCTACCTCAATCTTGCGTAACTTTAGATGTATCAATGAGTACCTGCAATAAACCTTACACAATAATATATATTCAATGTGCTCAATAAGTGATAATAGGAGACCCTTTATCTCTTATTTATACTCTCGAAGTATCTTCCTCTAGGGGTTACCTCCTAACCAACTTAACCCAACTTCCTTCTTTTAGGGCTAACCCACTTCTAACCACTTGTCCACTTACAACCATTTTATCCAAAAATAGTAAACTTTCCACTTCTAGTTGCAACTAATTTATTTTAAATATTTTCTTATTGCAACAACTTAACCCATGATTAACTCCTAGTTTCACCCATTTTGACTAGTCAACTTCTTCTAGGAGTTTCTAGAATAATTTGATTTCTTTAACCTTCTAGGGGCTTCTAAATAACTCATGAGGGTTCTCCAACTTCACAAGTTCATAACTCTGTAATCGTGAGGAGTTATGTGATGTTCCACATATCACCAAAAATGGCATGACATGTACTATCCATATAGAATAGTCTTACCTACAAATACACTAATATTCATACAATTATACATCAAACAAACTTGAGTCCCTTAACCATATTGTTTGGGCTACCGGACTTTCTTCAAGGGTTGACATCAATGAAAACCAACCCAATTAATCAACAATTCCTCCTCCCTTTGGTTAATCTGGAGACTTTCTAAGCAATTCATGGGGGCACATGATAGTAGGATCAACTACATGTGCTTGCATGACTACCTGTCTTGATCCAGAGAGTATCGTTAGGACTAAAACTGTTGATAATATTGTTTTGGTCATTGATGTAGGGGTTGATATATTTGCATTCATTTGTTTTATTGCCTTCCATTGTTCTTCCTTTTCATTTGTTGGTTTAAAAAACTGAATTTTGTTTTTGTGATCTTTCATGAAATGATCATAATCGTGGAAAGACTTGTGTTTGAATGGTAGCTTCTCAGAATCCAAAGGTTGAATATGCTTCCATTTGTCTATAGTCAATAATATTTCTTTAGGAAGGACCTTTCTATAGCTACTTCCACACATATACGAGCACATGGAAACATACCATCCTTTGGTTTAGATCTATCAATGTACCTTCCTAGAGTGTCCTCGATGATATGCATGGTGTATTCAATCCAAAAATGTAATGGAAGATGAAACAAATGAACCCATACTAGGGTAGCTAAGAAAAATTATCTATAGATTAAAATTTGGAGTTTGTTACACCTCAAATTCACTTCAGTGTACTCTACATTTTGTTTCACTAGATGTTACCCACCATAGGAGGAAAATATATGCATCATTATATCATGATGAGACGAAAGAGTGGTTGTCTTTGTACTCATGTATTGTGTTGGGCCATGCTTATATGTTCTATGTATCATTTGGTGGGGGGCTATGTCATATCTCCAGACCCCTTGTAGTCGATCATGGACCATCCTTTTAGTCCCCATTTCAAGTTATCTATTTCTCTTATGGCTCCAAATGATTACCCCTTAGCATCAATAACTCATCACCATTTTGGTCATTTATCAATTGGGTAGGAATGTGAACATCCCAAGATGGATCTACTAGGACACGTGATCTAGGGAGAGCTACTAGTATCTCTCACTTCTTTGCATGTGATGTAAAATTGTTGCTCTTTTTGTAAAGGTTGTCTTACCTATGTATAGAAAACTTATACTGTGCCTAAGCATGGATCCATATCTTATGTATTCATCAAAATTTGGCCATATACTATTAGAGATAATTCTATAAATTCTCACTCAATTTTAGATCTTTTAAGGTAGTCTCACAGTTCTCGAGGCAATAAACTTACCCCAAGGCACGGGTCACATCCTCCAAGGCACATTTGGGTTATTTTCACTTGCATGGGTCACCTCTACACATGCCATGTTGAGTATCCTAGAGTGCTCTCACATTTGATCATCTTTTGAGCTATTATACACTTGATTTTAGGGTCGATCCCACTCTGTTGGACACCACTTCAGTTGTTAGGGGTTTTATGACCCATTTTTTTAATTGGATGGTTACTTCCACACTTCATGGAGGTGCCTTGATATGAGGTATGGACATGGTCATGCCTTGGAGACATATTTCAATGGTTATCATCATTATTTGAAGGGTTATCCACCTTTCGAGGCCTTTCTTAAATTCTTACTCCTTCCACATTAAGAGGCTAGATGTTCGACCTTTCTTCACTTGGAAGGATTATACAACATGTTTTGAGACATGGTGTTATAGTATCATTTGATGCCAAATATGCTCATGAAAAATCATTGGCCTCAATTAAATCCCTTTCCCTTCTTGCAGGAACAAAATCCCCTTTTTCCTCCCAAAACATATCTTTAAAAATATCATTTTTCTAGATGTACGTGACTCTCCTTAAAGAAACTCACGTACACATTTGAATTCCCAGTTAGAAACCCGCATACATGTTTAATTGGCTCAAAAAAATAATAAATCATGATATTTCAGGAAGATTTGATGGGTTCCCTAGGTTCTCGACCTCTTGTAGCATGTTCATAACTACTCCAACTATCAAAAGGGAGTATAAAAGAGAGATTTGGGATGGAGGAAAAACATATCAAAGAGATTCAGCCCTATGTTGACATTTTCCTTATATCCCTATAATCCCTTTTTCCCCTTTGCTTATGATATTGTCATCCCCCCCCTGAAAACTCATGTTTTCAATATTTGTGTTTCCCCTTATCTCGTTAGGAAAAAATCCATTACTTCCTTGGACCCGTTGGAACAAAAATATTTGGAGGTAGTGCTTGTCATCTCAAACCTTGGGTGGAGGAAATTGGAGCATGATTCCAGGACTGTGCCACATCAGTTACAGGTTGTAACCAACTTCTTTTTTTTATTAATAAAATAACTCTCATTCTTGTCCATTTCTCTTTGTTCATTCATGATTTTAACAAGATTACTTGTATCTTGTTTCAAATCTAACAAACAAATGCAATTGATTATATTTAGTTAGCTAGAAAATAACTACCTATTTTCAATTGCATGCTTCCTTATTTGTAGAATTTTCAGGAGATTGTTGTGAAGGAGTTCTAGAGAGAAATCCCTCAAGCGGGATTGACTTCAAACGTTAGGTTCCAGGTATGTTCTCTTTCCTATCTTCCGAAAGTTAGTTATTGCAAGTAGTTATTTTTAATTAACTACCTAATTAGAGTCTAAGAGAAGTCTTTTAGGGCACTTCTCTATTGTGGCCCATGACCCATAGTCATAGGACTTAAATTTATGTAACATAATTGGAGACTCCACTAGGGATATTTTCTCCTAGTTTGGGTCATTTTAAGGGATCTTGTGGTTTATTGTTTTTTCTTGTTTTCTTGTCTTGTTATCAAGCATTTACTACCTCATAAGTGTTTTTCAGTCTCTGAAAACCTCCTGGATTTTTTGAATTTTCTATTTTTTGGGTTTGTGTTGAGTTGTACATGCTCTTATTGTGTATGGACTTCATACATACACATGTTTATTTAGTTACAGTCATGTACATATGCAATTTTTGGATTACACAGTCACATGCACCTTTGGAAAATTGTTCTTTTGGACATTTTCTGGTGTCTAGGAAATTCCTGGCTGGATGTTCAGCCTTTCCTGAACCTTCTATGTTTTTTTTTGTCTGGAAAGTCATATCAAGCCTCTGTAAACTTGATATTTTGATTAAAATTTTATTTCTCTTTGATTGTTTCTTCTTCTCGTGTATAAGGTTTTTAGGTGGGTTGAAAGGTTAGTCTTTGTGTGGCTATGTTTTAATTTCAGTTTTTTGTTGTGTTCTAGTAACCCTAGGCTATCTTCTTTCTTCCTCTCTACTTTCTTTTCCTTTGTTCATAAAATAAAATACAAGATTGCATGGTAGTTTCATTTTATTTCCTTTTAGTAACAAAAAAATACAAAAATTAACTTTATTGTTGGTTGTTTCTTCTCTTGTTCCCTTGCCTTTTAAGTTTTCAAAAAAATAACTCATTTTCTAGCACTTAGGTCTGTTATGCATTATTTCTTTTGTTTTGAAAAATTAGTTATTTTTAGTTTTGAGTAGGCTTCTACAAAAAGAAAAGAATATTTTTGCAAAGTTCCTAGATCTTGCATACAAACAAAATATATCATTTTCATTTTGAAAAGTTCGTAAAAAAGAAGTGTATTGCACCGTTTCTTTTGAAAAATAGATTTTTTTAACAATGTTTTTAAATATTTTTCTTCTTGATTCATACAAACATTACGAATTTGATTCTCATTCTCTTGAGTAAAAAATCAAAACAAAAGTAACGCTTAATCTAAAAATCATTAGACTTTTTGTTTTTAGGGTCCACTAACTAGTTCAGGCTAGGTCCTTGGATTAGGTTGGAGAGGTAACTCTCCAAGGACACAAAAAGAAACGTTAGGAATCTGTGATAGGGAGTGAAAATCAAATTGTCGTATAGGCAGTATCGACAGTATCCTCTCACACAGGAGATAAACACGAGGTCACGCAAGGAAGAGTAGAGGGGATAACCCCTCCAAAACTTGACCAAGTGTAGTGGATTGTGTATTTTAGGGGTTCTTTCATGAAGTAACATTGACTCATCTGGCATCATTCCTATGTGAATTTTCAACCTAGTTGATTTTTTCCTGAAGTGATACTGACTCATCCGGCGTAAGTCCTCTTCGAGTTTCAGAGTCAATTTGGAGTTTTCCTGAAGTGATATTGGCCCTCTCGACGTTATTCCTCTGAAATTTGTGTACTTAGTTTGAAACTTTCTGAAGTGACATTGGCCCTCTTGTTTATATTCCTCTGGAAGTTTTGACCTAGTTTGATATTTTCTAAAGTGACACTGGTGGTGGCCCTAACAGTAGCAACAATAATATACTATACCCTTGGCTACTTAATTTACGTTGTCAACCCGAGGTTCGTACAAACTTAAGAGGTGTTATACATTGTATGTGAAGTATGTAATTGTCAGTAGCAAAGGTATGAGACTGATCAAAGGTTAAAAGGTGTGAAATGATGAAGAAATGTAGAAATGGTAGAAATCAACTCTAAACTATTGCTTAAAGTTAATCAAACCAATATGTAGGTACAACTAATCTAGATTGCATGAAAAAAAACTTATTCTAGTGGAAGTAAAGGATACTGAATCATAATCATTAAATTGAGAACAAAAATGAATTCAATCTAAGTTATCACATAAAGTTGTAATTGAAGTGAGGCTACACTAATGCATGAATAAAGCAACTAATTTATGTCTAATCCTTTGATCAATGGAAACCATATGTGTTTTTATTATCCAGTGGTGTTTGCATGAAAATAAGATTAAGATGAATTGAAATTTGAAGCTAAAACTATCCTACAGGAAGTTTCTATATTAACTATACAGATCTATAGAAACTGTGCAGTTCTACAGGAACTATGTAGTTTCTATAGGAAACTCCTGCAAGAAGAAAAAATGAAGCTCAGAAAAATTGTGTAAGTCTTTAGAAGCATGAAAAAATACAGACTATAAATAAATGAAGTGGATCTAAGGTTCTTGGCCTTGGGAGGCACCTAAGAGTGCTCCAAAAGGCTATTGAACATTTCTACAGGATGCATGTTGTGACTAGATAATTAGTGATAACTTTAACAATAGTTGGAATTAATCATGCAAAGCTACACTAAACTTCAAAAGAGAATAAAATACTATCTAAACATGCATGAAAACTACAAAAATTGTAGCAGGTCCTTGACCCCTCTTAGATGGGCCCCACCTAAGAAGCACAAGAAGACTAAAGGAAAATTTAATGGACTGAAATCAAAACCATCTTTATTTCATGAATATTAGTAATACATCAGGAGAAGGAATCCTATGAGTTTCAACAAAAGTCTTCACAAAGTCTCCATAGAATGCTTCTCCAAAATTTCTCTATATCACTCTCCTAGACTAGAGGTCTATATATAGCTTGAGAGTTCGACCTCTCTTCCTAAATTAAGGAGAGAAGTGAGTAAATGAGGGATCTCAGACCATTACATATGTATCTCCAATTGTTATTGATCAGGAGTGGTCATTAATGCACAATGAGCGCTCTTGGAGGTAGGTGGGGACAATGTCCCTTGATCCTTGGCTGGTAGCCCTTTGAGGGAGACAAAATCACTTGTTTCTAGGGTGTTGACACCCCTCACTCCTGAAGTTTGACGTGCTGGGAGGAATACACATATTTGGAAAAAAACACATTAGAACATAAAGGCACATTATACACAAAAATCCACCTCAACACACATTCATTAAGCAACATGCAAAATATCCATGACTTACTATTAAATATGGTCAAAAGAAAATATTAAGTCATTTTATGGTGGAAAAATGTGACAAAGATGAACCTTTGAAATATGCAACAATTAGGCTCATCATCACCCCCCAAATGAAACTTTGCACACCCTATTTGCAACACAAATTATTCATCTGCTCTTACTACTACTGTTGTTTCCCTGCACCCAATTGTTGATCACTAGGATGTTGTTGTTCACTATTTTCATGTTCTTGTATATTATGGAAATTCTGAGCAAATTCTATAGCTATCTCATCATCAAATCCTCTGAGCCTTTCAAAGTATCCCATCCAATTACTTCTCTGAAATATTTCTACTATCTCAGGATTGTCATAAACCCTAGAAGGCTATGTTTGCTCTCTCCTTTTCAATCCATCTCACGTGGTTGATGTCAAGGATGATGGGTTGAGTTTTTTTTTTTTTTTTAAATAAGAGAAAAATGGGTTATTGGTTTCTTGTAGAGTGTTCAATTAGAATTTTTCCTTAGAGAATATGACAATTCAGGTTTTTTTTAGGAAAACATGGTGGCTAGAATATCAACAAGGGTTTTCTTAGAACAGAATAGAAAAAATGAGGGTTTCTTTAACAACTTCTAGGTCAATATAGTTTATCTGTAGTTGTTCCTATAGAAACATATTTCTACAGGAACTGTGTAAGTCAAGATTCTACAAGATGTGTTTTTCAAAGACTCGCACCAACTCTAGTGTTGAGGAAATTCAGCCATGGGTTTGTAATCATAAGATCTTGGACAAGAATTTAACACCTAGGGAGTTGGTTGTTTTTAGATTTGTGTTCTACAAGACTGTGACTATAAAAATTGGGTCTCTACAAGATACGATTTCTTTGTTCAAGAACCCATAAAAAAAACCCAACAATTGACCATAAGTCTACACACCATAAAGATTGAAGTAAAAGTAGAAAACATTGAGGAGATTTCTACAATTGTAGAGATATTTCTTTGTATAGGGTTTCGCAGCTACTTGTAGCGATTGTGCTCGTATACCTTCTTCTAACTCTCTGGCTGGGTGTTTTTCCTATTTCCCTCTTCTGTAAGCTCGTCCTATTTCTTTCACACATATTGAACCACCTCCTCTTCCTTGTAAATTATGAAATGGTGCTCCCATTTCTATTTAACTCCGATTTATGCCCCCAAATATCAGATTGGACTGTTGTCTTGTCAGAGATGTTGACTTGATGTTTTTATTACTCCTTAATTTGTTCTATCAATTCATAGAAATGATCATCTACTTAAATCACTTAATCTCCACATGCCAACTCGAATCTTGGCACAAATTATGGCCACCCCCCATTGACAAGATGTGAACGTCCTCATTTTTGTCACGAGATTTAGACTTTTATAAATGCTTAGACCACATGAAATAAGCATGGATAAAATTGTATGAAGTTTAAATAAATGTCTAGAGGAGAGATTAATGTGTTACATTTATTACCTTTGCATGCATTTTTTCTTTTTGATGGAGTTCAATTCCTTTTGACATCTGCTTTGAATTTGTTGTTGCAATCATTTTACAGGATATAGAGCATCCTATAGAATCTGAATATTTTTTATAGGATAGAGATTATCCCGTAGAAATGTGATTTTTTTTTGCTTGATTGTTTATGTTGATGTAGAAATGGTTGGAGAATGTTGTTATGTTGCTACTATTGATAAATTCATTGTTGATATTGATTTTGACTCTTAAATACTTGTCATTTATTGTATATGTGATCTTGTAGGTTGATCCTGTAGAACCTATAAGATGGTCCTATAGAAATATGTAGGATAACCTTCTAGGTTATTTTTTATTGAAAACAAAATGTAAAAGGTAATTGGTTGAGTATGGAAAGTGGTATTGATGAATGATGAAAAATAAAAACAAGGATAATTGAATGGAGTTGATGGAAAATGTTATGTATGAAAATGTCATGGGAAGTGTAGATAAACTAAAAAGCTTCTTACTGCTTTGATTTTCTTGTTGTTGAATAATTGTTGATTTCTCCTTTGTGCAAATGGTTACTGCAAATGGTGTCTTGGGTACCTACAAAACAAAATATTAGTACTTAAAAAAAAAACGTTTTTCCTCAAGGAAGAAGTGTCATTACTAGTTTTCACCAATGCCCTGCCTCATCAAGCCTCTAAGAGGTTTTCTTGATGAGGATATGTATTTATTCCTTAGACATGAGACTACCTCCATTGGAGGTTTTCACCCATAGATCTGTCCCAGATGCCTTTGGAAGGTTTTCATCCTGGAGTTGTATTCTTTTATTTTCATATTTTGTTTATTGGGATGGATTGAGAGCATCTCTACTATCAATCACATCCAAATTTTGTGTCCTTACTGTTGTTGTGAACTCTTCTTTTGTTAGTGGCTTGTTGTAAACCTTTAGTCTAAATCCATTCACCTATCGGGGTATTCCTTCTTCCTCAATGGTTCTTATATGGATTAAACCATTATCATAACATTTATCAATAATGTAGGGCCTTAACCACCTAGTCATCAACTTTCCCTTGAAGTCCTTAAATCTTGAGTCATATAACAGAGCCCAATCCCCTTCTTTGAACTTTCTATGCTTAATATTCTTATCATGCTAGTCTATTCTTTGTTGTTTCACTACTTCAGTGTTGAAGATGGCTTGCCTCATGTACTCATCTAAGGCATTTAGTTGTATAAACCTTTTTCCTTGTGTTGATTGTAAATTCATGTCTAATTCAACTATTGTTATCAATGCATGATATTCAAATTCAATAGGGAGCATGACTTTCTTACCATAGACTAACTCAAAAGGAGTAAGCCATGTGGTAGTTTTCCATGTAATGTTGTATTCCCATGCTACTTATGTGAGTTTCTTTGACCAATATTTCTTGTTCTTTCTCACTTGTTTGGTGAGGATGTTTTCTAGCTCTCAGTTGGTTACTTTGGCCTGCCCATTTACTTGTGGATGGTAGGGTGGTGATTTCATGTGGCAGATGTTATGTTCCTTCATGATTTTTTCAATAAGTCTGGAAGTAAGTTGATGTCCTTGATCTATTCATATCTCTCTTGGATACCCAAACCTTGAGAATATGCATTCCTGGAGGAATGCAACTACATTAGATTCAATGGTATCTTGCATAGCTTTGACTTTGACCCATTTTGTCAGATAGTCAATGCATACCAATATATGTTTATTTTTCCCTGATGGAGGATCAATTGAGCCTATGAAATCCATGCCCCACTTGTCAAATGGTTCCAATTATAATTGGGGTTGTAAATTCATCTCATTCCTCTTTGTAGGCTTCCCCATTATTTGACATTCATCACAATGTGAAGTGTATGATTGAGAATCTCTATGTAGGGTTGGCCAATAGTATCCAACTTGTAATATATTACAAGTTGTCCTCTTTGATGCATAATTTCCTCTACATGGTTCATCATGACAACCATGAAAGATATCATGCACCTCATATTCTCTTATGCATCTCCTCAAAATTTGGTTTTGGAAAAGTTTGAACAAATAGCTTGCTACCCAAGTGTACGTTAAATTGTTTTGAACAATCTTGCATCTCTCCCTATAGGAGAAATGTTGAGGGAACCTTCATGTTGTCAGATAAGTTGTTATATCATCAAACCAGGGGGTTTGTGTTGATATGGAAAAGAGATTCTCATTGGGAACCAATCATCAATCATGTCTTATTCAATAGTGATACTCAACCTGGATAAAAAAATATGCAACTACATTTTACGTGCCAAACTTATCAAGAATTTTTAGACCAAATTGTTATAGTAACAAAAACCATCTAATCATCCTACCATTAATTTCAGTTTTATTCATCAAGTATCTAATGGCAGCATGATCTATATGTACAAAGACTTTATTCCCTATAACATAATGTATGAATTTATTGAGACCATGAACTACTGCTAAAAGTTTTTTTTTTTGTAACAATGTAGTTGAGCTCTGCACCAGCCAAGTTTTTACTTATGAAATAAATTGCATAATTTGTATTGTATTCATCTTCTCCTAAGACTGCTCCTACAAATTTTTATGATGCATCAATGTGAATGTGAAATGGAAGATCCCAATTGGGACCTTGTAGCACAGGAGTCATTGAGATTTTCTCTTTTAATGTTTCAAAATATTGTTGGTAGTTCAGGGTCCAACAATAATCTACATATTTGGAAAACAAGGTAAAGAGAGGAGAAGCTATCTTACTGAAATCCTTGATGAACCTCCTATAATATCCCGCATGTCCAAGGAAACTTCTATTATATTTTGGTTTCAGAGGTGTAGGAAGTAGGGTGATGAATTTGATTTTGTTTGTCTACTTCAATCCCTTTGGAGGAAAGATGATGTCCAAAAACAACCCCTTCATTCATCATCGTATTTCATTTTTCATTGCTAAGGGATAAGTTCATTTATCTACATCTTTGGAGAACTTTGTCTAAATTGTCTAAGGCTTCATAAAAAGATTTTCCATAAGGGGTAAAGTCATCCATGTAAATCTCAACTTTATTGTGAATGAGATCTGAAAAGATGCTAAGAATTGCTTTTTGGAAAGTTGTTGGGGAATTGCACAGGCCAAAAGCAAATAATTTGTAGGAAAATGTACCCTCAGTAAAAGTGAAGGTGGTTTTGTCCTAATCTTCGGGACTTATTTGAATTTGGTTGTATCCACTAAATCCTTCTAGAAATGAAAAGTATTCCTTTCCAACTAAGATATCCAAGAATTGGTTAATAAAGGGTAGGGGGAAATGGTATTTTCTTGTAGCCTTGTTCAATTCTCGGTAATCCACACATATCCTCCGTTTCCCATTCTTCTTTGGAACAATAACTAGAGGAGAGACACATTCACTATCTGAGACTAGATATATGAATCTGACATCTAGAAACTTTTGAAGTTCTTGTTTAACTATGTATTTCGTTTGTTGAAAGATTGGTTGTCATTGATGTCAACCCTTGAAGAAGTCGGGTAGCCCCAAAGGCATGGTTATGGAACCCATATTTGATCAAGGAAAAAGGTCATGAATGATGGTGTAAATGCAGGTAAATCACTCATGGATGGATAGTCCTCGTCATGCCATTTTTGGTGAAAAATGGTACGCCACGTAGTTCCTCACGATTGGGGATTTATGGCCTATGAAGTTACAAGCCCCAAAGAATGGTCAAGAAGCCCCTAGTTGGTTAGAAGTATTTAATGAAAGGGTAAAGTTGTTGTAACAAGAAATTTAAGAATCCCCTAATATTAAGGAAAGAGCTTACCCAACAAAAGTATAAATACACCTCAAGGAGTCATTCACAAGTACATTCACTCACTAATTCTATTGAACATATTTTAGTGAAATAGTGATCTATTTGGCAATTTTGCGATGGTGAAATATGAGGTAGCGGTGAATGAGAAGTGTGGGAGTTTCGGGGTTGCATAGGAGATCAAAGTTTGTTGATGAAACCCTAGTTTGGTTTACCCCCACGGGTCAAACCACTAGTGTCCAGCGAGGCATCCCCGCGGGTTGCTTAGGGCTCGTCACGCGAGGCCCCGCGTGATAGGATGACTTAGTCACGCGAGGCCCCACGTGACAGGATGAATTAGTCCCACGAGGACAATACAAATTTCGGGGTAATGCTAGTACCAAGTCCCTGAAGTCAAAAGTAAGCCTACATGTCATATCTACTATGTATCAGGTCAGCTACAGAGGTATTGGTATGATTATGTGTTTTTTGTATTGGTTATGGTATGATACATGCTTGAGGTATGTTTGGTTTGGCACATGATTGAGGTACATCTTGGCTACATGATTGAGAGAGGTATATTCTTCTATTTGGTTATGATATGAATGTTATGGTTCAGCTTTGAGATGTGTATGTATGGTTAAGTTATACACTTGATGTATGGTGGCATATGCATGAGGTACATGCTTGGGTTCTTTGATATTTCATTGATAATATGGAACAGGTCTATACATGATTGATTATATGGTATATAGTGTTCTTTTTATATGTGATTGATGCTCTAGTACATGGTACATGATTTGATTATGGTATGGTTTATATATTGATGTATATGTTGGTACATAATTGATGAATGATATGGTTCAAGTTTTGGTATAGCACAGGTTGATGGTGTAGGTTATAAGTTGATGGTACAGTGGCAATGACAGGTTGATGTGAGAGTGGAAGTGATAGTGACAATAACAGTGACAGTGACAGTTACAGTGACAGTGATTACGGTAGTGACCATTGGTCTACACTTATATTTTAGGGCAGAAGGATGGGGAAAGGAAAGGGGGTAGTAGCCTCCTTTTTATTGGTGTTGAAGAATACAAGGAGTTGGATCTTCATTCAGGTTGGAGCCTGATAATCAGGGGGTTGTAGCCTCCTTCTAGTTGTATCCAAAGAATTTAGGGAGTTGTAGCTTCCTTCAGGTTGGAGCCTGTAAATAGGGGGTTGTAGCCTCCTTCCAGTTGTAGCTAGAGAATTGTGAAGTTGGTGTTTCCAATGAATGTATTCTTTTGGTATATAAGAAAAGCATTATGTGGTTTTCTCCCATTTGGGTTTCCACATAAATTTTAGTGTATTGTGTTTTTGTGGATGTCTATTATGATCCATTGATTTATAATGCTCATGATATATTGATGATATTTTGTTGATGATGTTAATGATTACATATTGTGGTTAAAAGTGATAATAAAGTTCTCATATTGATTCACCCCCCCTCTCAATATTCCAACAATTAGTATCAAAGCAGGTCCTTCAAGAAACAGTTTAACCACTAGAAGGAGATCATGAAATACTCTAAGATTGGAGTACCAAGGTTTGATGGACAAAACTATGCCTTTTGGAGTAAAAGGATGCAAACCTTTTTAAAGGCACCAGGATTTGATGTTTTTCAGTAAATAGTAGATGGATATGTAGCACCAACCACTACCTCAACTGACAAACATGGAAATAAACATAATGAAAATAACTCAAAGGCTAAAGGCACCATTCTGAGCAGTCTAGATGATTTAGTATTTTTCAAAGTTATGCATTGAAAGACTGCAAAGGATATTTGGGATAAACTTCAAAAGATTTATGAAGGAGACACCAAATTCAAGGGATCTAAGCTTCAAACCCTTAGAGCTAAGTTTAATCAAATGAATATGAAGACATTGCAACCTACTTTCTACGATTTGATGAAACAATGAACACTATTAGAGGTATGGTAGAAGAATTTGATGAGTCATTGGTTGTTCAATAGGTTCTAAGATCTCTACCTATAAGATTTGATCCTAAGATATCATCCCTGGAAGAAAGAACAGATGTTGACAATTTGAGCATGGATGAGCTACATGGAATATTCATAGATTATGAAATGAGGATAGAACAAGAGAACCTAGTCACGAAGGAAGTAATGTTCAAAGCATCCAAGAAGACAAAGAAGAAAAACAAGAAAATTCAAAAACAGATTGCAGTTGCAGTGATGAATCAGAGGAAGATGAATAAGTGGAAAACTTCATAAGAAGAAAAATAAAAATCAAAAGGGAGACAAAAGAAGGAACAAAAAGAAAACATTCAAGAAAATTTTTTATTCAAAGGAAGACAACTCTTCATCGGACAAGGATGGTGATAGTGAAAGTGATATAGAAAGAGTACTCTTCATGGAAGTAGAATATTTTGAAGATTTCGAAGAAGAAGGCAAAGTCGATATCAGAGAACAATTAATCAGTTCCTTATAAGAACTGGGGAAAGAAAGAAATAAAATCAATTCACTCAAGGCATAGTTAAAGAGGAAAGAAGGATCTAAGAATTCCAATTCAGAAGAAATCGAGCAGATAATCATGGAGTTAAATATGCAAGTAGAAGAAGACAAAAGGATTGAAGAAACACTCAGAAGTCAATTAGAAGAAAAGGATAAGATGATTGAAAGCTTGGAAGAAGAAATAGTCACTCTGAGAAAATATCTTCAACAACAAAATAGCACCAAAATATTGGATGAGATTATCAACAATCAAAGGTCATACTATGGCAGGTTCATGCTAGGATACAACCAGATGCAGACCAAGAAAGGTTCGAACTCCAAGACAACATAACATTAAGAAAAAAAAAGCACCTCTGCAGAAATAGTTAGAGGCACTCAAGAAGAAAATCATAGAGGAATTGGACCACCTAGAAGATTCAAAACACATAACCAACAATCAACAACATCTCAAGAAGAAGAAGGTTTCAGAAGAGAAACATCATTCAGAAGATCCCCTACATCCAGGTATCAAACTATTTTTCTTAGTTTAAGCTATTCTTGTAACAATTTTGGTCACAAAGATGCAAAATGTAGAGACTATGCTAAGAACATAAGTAACTATGAAGTTTATCCAAACAACAGTTATCTCAGAAATTCACATGAAGCACAAAACAAAAATTACAACATTTTTGGTTCACTAAGTAATGAAATAGAGGGCTACAAGTGCAACAATTTTGGACACATGGCCAAAGATTATAGACTGACTATTCCTCCAAGGGATCCAAATCATAACATCAACATAATAACCACAAAGGATATGGAAAAGGAAGCAAGATCAATTAAACACTGAAGAATTATTTATTTCTTTACAAGATCAACACAAGTAAAGTGGGTGGTATGTTGACATCGATTGTTTAAAGCATATGACAGGTGACAAGAACAGGTTTTTGACAATGAAGAAGGAACGAGATGGATCAGTTTCATTTGGAAATGATAACTCAACTAGAATTATAGAAAGAGGCACAGTCAATCTCGGAAGCAAGGATACCAAGGCAAAAAAAATTCTACTAGTAAAAATAATGAAGCACAATTTTATAAGTGTAAGTCAAATGTGTGATCAAGGACACAAACTTTTTTTTTACTCGAAAAATGTGAGATAAGGAAAGAAGGATCATGAAAGTAGATGGCTATAGCTAGAAGAACTCCAAACAACATATATGTCCTGAATGATATTGGAAAGGGGAAATGTTTCTTAGGAAAGGAAAATGAAAGTTGGCTCTAGAACAAAAGGATGGGACACATGAACTTTGATAACCTTGTCAAAATCAGTAGGAAGGAAGTAGTAAAAGAAATGCATGAGATCTCAACACCAACAAATACTCTATGTGATCATTGTCTACAAGGAAAACAAATCGGGACCAAGTTCAAATCAAAAGAGTGCTCCATGACATAACTATTAGATATTGTACACACTTATCTATGTGGACCTACAATAACAAAAGTATTAAATGGCGAACAATACTTTATGCTACTAGTTGATAACTACATAAGAATGACTGCAGTTTTATTTATCAGGAAGAAGTCAGAGACCTTCAAACACTTCAATATATACAAAGAGATGATTGAGACCAAGATGGATCTGAAAATCAAGTGTTTAAGATTAGACAGTGGAGGAGATTTTACATCAAAGGAATTCATGGATTTCTATGGTGAACATGGAATAAAGAGACAATTCTTGGAAACTAGGACACCTTAGCAAAATGGAGTGGTCAAAAGGAAGAACATAACATTGTAGGAAATGGCTAGAACCATGTTGAAAGGCTCCAAGTTGAGTGACATATTTTGGGCACATGAATTTCATACATAAGTTCACATCCTAAACAGAGGAATGCTCAGAAGTAACAGTGATAAGACTCCCTATGAGCTATGGAAAGGAAGACCGACAAATGTGAAGCATTTCAGAGTATTTGGAAGCAAATGATATATTAAAAGAGAAGATGGTAGACTTGGAAAATTTGACTCCCGAGTTGACAAAGGCATACTAGTTGGGTATTCAAGAAAAAGAAAAGCATATAAATCCTTCAGTCCAAGACTTAACAAAACCATGGAAAGCATCAATGTAACGACTGATGATATAGATGTACAGAAGGACAAAGAAGGAAGCAAAGACTTAGAAGAGAAATATGACGAGGAATATCTAAATGAAGAAGAAGAGCAGCCAAAAGCAGAACAAGAAGAAGATGAGAAGTAGATACCTCCTAAGACACATAGTCGACGAGTACATAGAAATCATCCACCAGAACAGATTATTGGGAATAAAAATGTAGGACTTGAAACCCAAAGAAGAATAATCTCATCAAAACAATAACACCTATCATTTTTATCTACAGTTGAACCAAGAAGTTTTGAAGAATCCAACAAGGATGAACACTGGATCAAGGCTATGGATGAAGAATTGGATCAGATAGAGAAGAATGATACATGGGAACTGGTTCCAAGACCAAAGAAAAAGAATGTGATTGGGACAAATTGGGTCTTCCAAACAAAATTGACCAAGGATGGAAAGGTAACCAGAAACAAACCAAGGTTAGTTTTCAAGGGATACACTTAGATTGGAGGTATAGATTTTGAAGCGACCTTTTACCTAGTTGCTAGGATGAAAGCTATCAGATTGATCTTAGCCTATGCATGTTACAAAATAATCAAAGTGTACCAGATGGATGTAAAATCAACCTTTCTAAATGGAGAAATAGAAGAAGAAGTCTACATCGAACAACCTGAAGGATTTCTACTATCAGAAAAGGAAGCTTGTGTCTACATGTTGAAGAAAGCATTGTAAAAACTTAAACATGCCCCCAGAGCATGGTATTCAAGACTGGACATGTATCTACAACATCAAGGATTCAAGAAGGGAAATGCCGACAATAATATCTACATAAAAGTGGATCAAGACAATATATTGATAATTGAAGTTTATGTAGATGACATCATCTTCAGAAGTGATGATGACAGGATGAGTCAGAAGTTTTCTAGAGATATGCATAATGATTTCGAAATGTATTTTCTTGGTGATTTGAATTTCTTTTTGGGATTACAAATATGTCATCTTGATAAAGATTTTTACATCTCTCAAACCAAGTATATCAAATAAATGCTAAAGAAGTTTGGAATGGAAGATTGAAAACCCATGAGTACTCCTATGTAGACCAGTTGCAAGTTAAGAAAGGATGATGATTCTAAAAATGTGGATCAGAGACTCTACAGATCAATGATTGGAAACTTACTTTATGTGATGGCATCAAGACCAGACGTGAAGCAAACAGTGGGACAGGTTGTGAGATTTCAAGCAACACCAAAATAAATACATGTTATGGAAGTAAAGAGAATATTCATATATGTCAAGGGAACATAATATTTTGGATTATGGTATCCAAAAGGGAATGATGTATCTTTGGTCACCTACACAGATGCAAATTGGGAAGGTAGCATTGACGATAAAAGAAGTACAATTGGAGCATCTTTATACTGAGGTGAGTGTCTGGTATCATGGATAAGTAAGAAACAATCATCAGTATCTTTTTCCACAGTAGAGGCGAAATATATTGCAACGACAACATGTTGCACTCGGGTTCTCTGGATGAAGCAGACCTTGCCTTGCAGGATATACAAGTGAAATACGATGATCCCATTTCAATACTTTGTGACAACACCAATGCTATCAATATCTCCAAGAATCTAGTGATGCATTCCAAGACAAAACACATTTCGATCAAGTATCACTTTCTACGAGAACCGGATACATAGAAGAACATCGAGCTAGAATATATTGGGGCAAAAGAGCAGATTGTAGATATCTTCACCAAACCTCTTCCGAGGGAGACCTTTGAGTATCTTCGATAGAAACTTGGAGTAGGTTATTCCCCACAATGATCCACAGGACACTAGACACAGTAATACATGGGGAGAGAAGTAAAGGATATTTTGAATGCTTTTCATATACATAAATTATTTACACAAGGAATCACCATGAAGAGAAAGCAGAGGCTTGTAGATAGGGGGATCAACCCCAAGGAGACTTACCCTTTTCCATTGATGTCAAAGGGTGAGAGAAAGAATGGATGCATGGAAATGAAGAGAAATAAAAGATGCATGGAGACAGGGGTAGCAATTGGAAATGAAGAGAAAGAACAGATGCATGGAGGCAAGGGGAGAAATGGTCATAGGGGGAGCAACAATCACAAGGGGAGCATGAGTAGGAGCATGAGTGTTAACATGCCATCAGTTTTGTGATCAATTCCAAAGGGGGATATTGTTGAAATATTGTTTGTCATTGATGTCAACCCTTGAAGAAGTCCAGTAGCCCCAAAGGCATGGTTATGAAACCCATAGTTGATCAAGGAAAAAGGTCGTGAAGGATGACGTAAAAGAAGGTAAATCACTCATGTATGGATATTCCTCGTCATGTAATTTTTGGTGATAGGTGGTATGCTACATAGTTCTTCATGATTGAGGAGGTATGGCCTTATGAAGTTAGAAGCCCCACATAATGGTCAAGAATCCCCTAGTTGGTTACAAGTATTTAATGAAAGGGTAAAGTGGTTGTAAAAAGAAAGTTAAGAAGCCCCTCAAATTAAGGAAAAAGGTTACCCAAAAAAATTATAAATACACCTCAAGGATTCATTCACAAGTACATTCACTCACTTATTCTATTGAACATATTCTAGTGAACTAGTGATCTATTTGGCAAGTTTGC
>ML797552.1:27541-44824 GCA_009831015.1 Picea engelmannii
CTTCAAATTTCAATTCATCTTAATCTTATTTTCATGCAAACACCACTGGATAATAAAAACACATATGGTTTCCATTGATCAAAGGATTAGACATAAATTAGTTGCTTTATTCATGCATTAGTGTAGCCTCACTTCAATTACAACTTTATGTGATAACTTAGATTGAATTCATTTTTGTTCTCAATTTAATGATTATGATTCAGTATCCTTTACTTCCACTAGAATAAGTTTTTTTTCATGCAATCTAGATTAGTTGTACCTACATATTGGTTTGATTAACTTTAAGCAATAGTTTAGAGTTGATTTCTACCATTTCTACATTTCTTCATCATTTCACACCTTTTAACCTTTGATCAGTCTCATACCTTTGCTACTGACAATTACATACTTCACATACAATGTATAACACCTCTTAAGTTTGTACGAACCTCGGGTTGACAACGTAAATTAAGTAGCCAAGGGTATAGTATATTATTGTTGCTACTGTTAGGGCCACCACCAGTGTCACTTTAGAAAATATCAAACTAGGTCAAAACTTCCAGAGGAATATAAACAAGAGGGCCAATGTCACTTCAGAAAGTTTCAAACTAAGTACACAAATTTCAGAGGAATAACGTCGAGAGGGCCAATATCACTTCAGGAAAACTCCAAATTGACTCTGAAACTCGAAGAGGACTTACGCCGGATGAGTCAGTATCACTTCAGGAAAAAATCAACTAGGTTGAAAATTCACATAGGAATGATGCCAGATGAGTCAATGTTACTTCATGAAAGAACCCCTAAAATACACAATCCACTACACTTGGTCAAGTTTTGGAGGGGTTATCCCCTCTACTCTTCCTTGCGTGACCTCGTGTTTATCTCCTGTGTGAGAGGATACTGTCGATACTGCCTATACGACAATTTGATTTTCACTCCCTATCACAGATTCCTAACGTTTCTTTTTGTGTCCTTGGAGAGTTACCTCTCCAACCTAATCCAAGGACCTAGCCTGAACTAGTTAGTGGACCCTAAAAACAAAAAGTCTAATGATTTTTAGATTAAGCGTTACTTTTGTTTTGATTTTTTACTCAAGAGAATGAGAATCAAATTCGTAATGTTTGTATGAATCAAGAAGAAAAATATTTAAAAACATTGTTAAAAAAATCTATTTTTCAAAAGAAACGGTGCAATACACTTCTTTTTTACGAACTTTTCAAAATGAAAATGATATATTTTGTTTGTATGCAAGATCTAGGAACTTTGCAAAAATATTCTTTTCTTTTTGTAGAAGCCTACTCAAAACTAAAAATAACTAATTTTTCAAAACAAAAGAAATAATGCATAACAGACCTAAGTGCTAGAAAATGAGTTATTTTTTTGAAAACTTAAAAGGCAAGGGAACAAGAGAAGAAACAACCAACAATAAAGTTAATTTTTGTATTTTTTTGTTACTAAAAGGAAATAAAATGAAACTACCATGCAATCTTGTATTTTATTTTATGAACAAAGGAAAAGAAAGTAGAGAGGAAGAAAGAAGATAGCCTAGGGTTACTAGAACACAACAAAAAACTGAAATTAAAACATAGCCACACAAAGACTAACCTTTCAACCCACCTAAAAACCTTATACACGAGAAGAAGAAACAATCAAAGAGAAATAAAATTTTAATCAAAATATCAAGTTTACAGAGGCTTGATATGACTTTCCAGACAAAAAAAAACATAGAAGGTTCAGGAAAGGCTGAACATCCAGCCAGGAATTTCCTAGACACCAGAAAATGTCCAAAAGAACAATTTTCCAAAGGTGCATGTGACTGTGTAATCCAAAAATTGCATATGTACATGACTGTAACTAAATAAACATGTGTATGTATGAAGTCCATACACAATAAGAGCATGTACAACTCAACACAAACCCAAAAAATAGAAAATTCAAAAAATCCAGGAGGTTTTCAGAGACTGAAAAACACTTATGAGGTAGTAAATGCTTGATAACAAGACAAGAAAACAAGAAAAAACAATAAACCACAAGATCCCTTAAAATGACCCAAACTAGGAGAAAATATCCCTAGTGGAGTCTCCAATTATGTTACATAAATTTAAGTCCTATGACTATGGGTCATGGGCCACAATAGAGAAGTGCCCTAAAAGACTTCTCTTAGACTCTAATTAGGTAGTTAATTAAAAATAACTACTTGCAATAACTAACTTTCGGAAGATAGGAAAGAGAACATACCTGGAACCTAACGTTTGAAGTCAATCCCGCTTGAGGGATTTCTCTCTAGAACTCCTTCACAACAATCTCCTGAAAATTCTACAAATAAGGAAGCATGCAATTGAAAATAGGTAGTTATTTTCTAGCTAACTAAATATAATCAATTGCATTTGTTTGTTAGATTTGAAACAAGATACAAGTAATCTTGTTAAAATCATGAATGAACAAAGAGAAATGGACAAGAATGAGAGTTATTTTATTAATAAAAAAAAGAAGTTGGTTACAACCTGTAACTGATGTGGCACAGTCCTGGAATCATGCTCCAATTTCCTCCACCCAAGGTTTGAGATGACAAGCACTACCTCCAAATATTTTTGTTCCAACGGGTCCAAGGAAGTAATGGATTTTTTCCTAACGAGATAAGGGGAAACACAAATATTGAAAACATGAGTTTTCAGGGGGGGGATGACAATATCATAAGCAAAGGGGAAAAAGGGATTATAGGGATATAAGGAAAATGTCAACATAGGGCTGAATCTCTTTGATATGTTTTTCCTCCATCCCAAATCTCTCTTTTATACTCCCTTTTGATAGTTGGAGTAGTTATGAACATGCTACAAGAGGTCGAGAACCTAGGGAACCCATCAAATCTTCCTGAAATATCATGATTTATTATTTTTTTGAGCCAATTAAACATGTATGCGGGTTTCTAACTGGGAATTCAAATGTGTACGTGAGTTTCTTTAAGGAGAGTCACGTACATCTAGAAAAATGATATTTTTAAAGATATGTTTTGGGAGGAAAAAGGGGATTTTGTTCCTGCAAGAAGGGAAAGGGATTTAATTGAGGCCAATGATTTTTCATGAGCATATTTGGCATCAAATGATACTATAACACCATGTCTCAAAACATGTTGTATAATCCTTCCAAGTGAAGAAAGGTCGAACATCTAGCCTCTTAATGTGGAAGGAGTAAGAATTTAAGAAAGGCCTCGAAAGGTGGATAACCCTTCAAATAATGATGATAACCATTGAAATATGTCTCCAAGGCATGACCATGTCCATACCTCATATCAAGGCACCTCCATGAAGTGTGGAAGTAACCATCCAATTAAAAAAATGGGTCATAAAACCCCTAACAACTGAAGTGGTGTCCAACAGAGTGGGATCGACCCTAAAATCAAGTGTATAATAGCTCAAAAGATGATCAAATGTGAGAGCACTCTAGGATACTCAACATGGCATGTGTAGAGGTGACCCATGCAAGTGAAAATAACCCAAATGTGCCTTGGAGGATGTGACCCGTGCCTTGGGGTAAGTTTATTGCCTCGAGAACTGTGAGACTACCTTAAAAGATCTAAAATTGAGTGAGAATTTATAGAATTATCTCTAATAGTATATGGCCAAATTTTGATGAATACATAAGATATGGATCCATGCTTAGGCACAGTATAAGTTTTCTATACATAGGTAAGACAACCTTTACAAAAAGAGCAACAATTTTACATCACATGCAAAGAAGTGAGAGATACTAGTAGCTCTCCCTAGATCACGTGTCCTAGTAGATCCATCTTGGGATGTTCACATTCCTACCCAATTGATAAATGACCAAAATGGTGATGAGTTATTGATGCTAAGGGGTAATCATTTGGAGCCATAAGAGAAATAGATAACTTGAAATGGGGACTAAAAGGATGGTCCATGATCGACTACAAGGGGTCTGGAGATATGACATAGCCCCCCACCAAATGATACATAGAACATATAAGCATGGCCCAACACAATACATGAGTACAAAGACAACCACTCTTTCGTCTCATCATGATATAATGATGCATATATTTTCCTCCTATGGTGGGTAACATCTAGTGAAACAAAATGTAGAGTACACTGAAGTGAATTTGAGGTGTAACAAACTCCAAATTTTAATCTATAGATAATTTTTCTTAGCTACCCTAGTATGGGTTCATTTGTTTCATCTTCCATTACATTTTTGGATTGAATACACCATGCATATCATCGAGGACACTCTAGGAAGGTACATTGATAGATCTAAACCAAAGGATGGTATGTTTCCATGTGCTCGTATATGTGTGGAAGTAGCTATAGAAAGGTCCTTCCTAAAGAAATATTATTGACTATAGACAAATGGAAGCATATTCAACCTTTGGATTCTGAGAAGCTACCATTCAAACACAAGTCTTTCCACGATTATGATCATTTCATGAAAGATCACAAAAACAAAATTCAGTTTTTTAAACCAACAAATGAAAAGGAAGAACAATGGAAGGCAATAAAACAAATGAATGCAAATATATCAACCCCTACATCAATGACCAAAACAATATTATCAACAGTTTTAGTCCTAACGATACTCTCTGGATCAAGACAGGTAGTCATGCAAGCACATGTAGTTGATCCTACTATCATGTGCCCCCATGAATTGCTTAGAAAGTCTCCAGATTAACCAAAGGGAGGAGGAATTGTTGATTAATTGGGTTGGTTTTCATTGATGTCAACCCTTGAAGAAAGTCCGGTAGCCCAAACAATATGGTTAAGGGACTCAAGTTTGTTTGATGTATAATTGTATGAATATTAGTGTATTTGTAGGTAAGACTATTCTATATGGATAGTACATGTCATGCCATTTTTGGTGATATGTGGAACATCACATAACTCCTCACGATTACAGAGTTATGAACTTGTGAAGTTGGAGAACCCTCATGAGTTATTTAGAAGCCCCTAGAAGGTTAAAGAAATCAAATTATTCTAGAAACTCCTAGAAGAAGTTGACTAGTCAAAATGGGTGAAACTAGGAGTTAATCATGGGTTAAGTTGTTGCAATAAGAAAATATTTAAAATAAATTAGTTGCAACTAGAAGTGGAAAGTTTACTATTTTTGGATAAAATGGTTGTAAGTGGACAAGTGGTTAGAAGTGGGTTAGCCCTAAAAGAAGGAAGTTGGGTTAAGTTGGTTAGGAGGTAACCCCTAGAGGAAGATACTTCGAGAGTATAAATAAGAGATAAAGGGTCTCCTATTATCACTTATTGAGCACATTGAATATATATTATTGTGTAAGGTTTATTGCAGGTACTCATTGATACATCTAAAGTTACGCAAGATTGAGGTAGCAAGAAGGGTTGACGACGAAAGTTTCAAATTTGCATAAATACTAGAAAAAACCCTAGTTTTTGAGGTGTACGTGGGATGCAGTGGAAGATTTCGCATACGTAAACAAGATGGCAATATAAAAGGGTGTGTATAGTTGAAAATCCATGAAATCTTGAGTTGTTGAGAGTGTCAAGTTATCATAGTTTGAAAGAAAGCTCCTAGGAAGGTCTACAATGATCAGGTACACCAGATCTATCTACAGGTTCAAAAGGTATGTCTTATTTCTATGTGTAGTTGGATATTGTTGTCTACATAAGATATGGTTATGGGGGTTTGAGGATTTTCCCTAGAGAGGTTGTTGGTTGTATGGCATATGTGGTATGAGACAAATCTACATAAATACAACACTGGTATGTTGGTATTATTCATTTCTACATCTTGTTGGTTCAAGTGTTGAGACATAGCTAGTATTTCTTGGTACATGGTTGAGGGTTTTTGGTTTTGAAGAGGTTGTGAATTTGTCTGTGAAGTTGTCTATGAATTTTGAGGTTGCATATTAGTAAGGGTTTTATTTCTAGTCCATGTGAGGGTCATTACACTTGTTCATGATTGTATACACATGTATGGCACATGAATAGAGAGATATAGATGCACATGGTTAAGGGGTATGTATGATGATGTATGCATAGGGGAAAAATAAAAATTGGGCACAGTGACAGGTTGCAGGTTGATTTGATAGAGGCAAAAAAGTGTCTGAGTTTTAGAAAAGGTGAAAACCCTAGCCTTTTGAAGGTGTACGTAGGTTGTAGTATAGACAAGTCGTGTACATATGTAGGCTACAATATAGACAAGGTGTGTACATACGCGAGCTGCAACATATAAAAGTCACATACATGTTGGTAGTTTTTGGTACATGCTGACTTCTGGTACATGATTGATTACATGTTATTGGTACAGGTTGGTTACATTTTGTTGGCATGGATTGGTACAGGTTTACAATGGTATATCTCATAGTGACAGTGTGACAGGGGTTTCATCATTTCACTTGTATTTCATGGTGGTTGTACGAGGCAAGGATAGGTGGTTGTATCCACCTTCCGGTTGTAGCTAGAGAACATAGGGGGTTGTAGCCTCCTTCTGGTTATAGCCAGAGAATTGGGGATTTGGATCTTCCCTCAGGTTGTAGCCTGAAAATATAGGGGGTTGGAGCCTCCTTCCAGTTGCAGCTAGAGAAAAAAGGAAGTTGGTGCATTCTTAAAGACATATAAGAAAAATAATTCCGCGTTTTTTTCCCGCATTGGGTTTCCACATAAAAATATTGGTGTATTATGTATGTATATGATTGCTCATTGTTAATGGTTTATTTACTCTACACTTGTTGAATGGTAATGGTATATTGATCATAAAGATAAACAACACTTATATATTGTGGTTAAAAGGATTAAAAATCTTTGTTCCTGATTCATCCCCCCTTTCAGTAATCCAACAATTGGTATCAGAGTAGGTTCCTTCATAAATTAGTTTAGTCATTGAAAGGTAGATCATGGAGAGAAAAAGTATGTATAAAAATGGAATACCACAGTTTCATGGACAAAACTATGCATTTTGGAGTAGAAGAATGAAAACATATGTACAAGCACATGGATTTTAGGTTTTGCAATCAATTGTAGATGGATATAAAGAACCAGTCATTCCTCCAACAAATGAAAACAAAAGGAAACTCAGTCTAAATAATTAAAAATCCAAAAATGCACTTTTGAATGGTCTGGTTGATTCAATATATGTCAAATTTATGCATTGAAGCCCTGCAAAGGAGATTTGGGACAAACTTCAGAATGTTTATGAAGGATATGCAAAAGTCAAGGCAACAAAGCTTCAAACTTACAGAGGTTAATTTGAACAGTTGAATATGAAGGAAGATGATAATATTGCAACTTACTTCTTGCGAGTTGATGAAACAATGAATGCAATCAGAGGATTGGGAGAAGAAGTTTATGAATCTATAATTGTTCAAAAAGTACTAAGATCTCTTCCAATTATATTTGATCTTAATATCTCAGCACTAGAAGAAAGAACATATATGGATTCAATAAGCATGGATGAACTACATAAAATTTTCAGATCCTATGAAATGAGAATCTAATAGGAGAACCCAGTTACAAAAGAAGCAGCATTCAAAGCATCTAATAAGTCAAAGAAAAAAGGAAATCAAAAGGAAAAGTCAGATAGCAACAACAATGACATCTCAGAAGACAATGAAGAAGTAGCCAACTTTGTCAGAAGATTGAAAAAGGGAACCGATGACAAATATAGAGGTAAGCTTCCATTGATTTGTTTTAATTGTGATGGTATTGGTCATTTTGTTAACAAATGTCCCCACAAGAAAAATAAAAGAAATGAAGAATATGATTCAAATAGAAAACAAATGTACAAAGGCAAGAAAACCAAAAAGAAATTCTTCAAGAAAAGCTTTTGCACAAAAGAAGATAGCACCTCATCAGATGAAGATGAAGATAGTGGAAGTGAGAAAGAAAGGGTTATATTCATGGTAGTAGAAGAATCCTATGAAGAAGTCACCGAAGAAGAATATGAAGATGAAAACGTTGATTATAGAGAAGAATTGATGAGTGACATATAAGTTAGAAAAAAGGAAAAGAAGAAAAACAAGTCACTGCAGGCAGAACTAAAAAGAAAAGAGGAATCTCAAAGTTCCAACTCTAAATAACTAGAATAGATGATCACTAAATTGAAAATCTAAGTTGAAGAAGAAAAAATAATTGAAGAAACACTCAAAGAATGGTTGGAAGAAAAAAACAGGATCATTGGAAGTTTGGAAGCAGAGATTGTCACATTGAGAAAAGACATTTAGAAGAAAAACATGCAGAACAACTCAAAACTTTTGGACAATATTATCAGCAGTTAAAGGCCAAATAATGACAAGGTTGGAATTGGATACAATCAGACAAAAAAGGGATGAATCTCCAAAACAACAGATCAAGAAACACATCCAAGAAGCTATGCATAGATAGTCAGAGGAGACAAGAAGTTTTACAAGGAATATCATAGGGACATTCCTCCACCCAGAAGATTCAGATTTCAAAATCAGTGAGAGTCAGAAATAAGCAGGCCTCAAGAAGAAGAATGATTCAGAAGAGTAACTCCTTTCATAAAATATTCAACTCCTAGGTATCAAAATATCTTCTTTGGTTTATGTTATTCATGTAATAATTTTGGACATAACGTTGTAAATTGCAAAAACAATAGAAGAAACAAAAACAACTATGAAAGTCATACACAAAATGGTTATCCAAGAAGGCCTAGTGAAGCACAGAGAAGAAGCTACAACAATTTTGAGTCCTTGAGCACTGAAGTGGAATGCTACAAGCACAACAACTTTGGACACATATCCAAATATTTTAGAATGTAAGTCCCTCCTAGAGAATCACAACAAAATAACAAAATTCACAGACAAGAACCTCATCGGAGAATATGGATAAGAAATAAGAATTAATATAACAATGAATAATGCACACTCGCTCTACAAGATAAACACAAGAAAAATGGTTGGTATGTTGACAATGGATGCTCAAAGCACATGGCAGGTGATGAGGACATGTTTCTAACCTTGAGAAAGGAAAGATATGGATCAGTCTCCTTTGGAAATGATGACTCAACTATAATCATTGGAAGAGACACAATTAGAAATGGAAACAAGGATACCAAGGAAAACAATTTTTTGCTAGTGGAAGATATGAAAAATAATCTTCTAAGTGTAAGTCAAATGCGTGACCAAGGTCACAAAATTGTGTTTGATTCATAGAAGCGCAAGATAAGAAAAGTAGGTTTAGGAAGATTGGTTGCAACAACTATAAGAACATCAAGCAACATATATTTATTAAGTGAAATTGGAAATAAAAAGTGTTGTCTAGGAAAGGAAGATGAAGTTTGGCTATGGAACAGAAGAACGGGTCACATACAATTTGATAAACTTGTCAAATTTAGTAAAAAGGAAGCAGTCATAGAAATTCCCCAGGTCATGAAGCCAACCAACACATTATGCAAGCATTGTCAACAAGGAAAGCAAACAAAGACCAAGTTCAAATCAAAGGAATACTCCACAACAAGACTGCTGGAAATTGTGCATACTGATCTAGTTGGACCAACTAGAACAAAGGGTTTAAAAGGTGAGAAATATTTTATGTTATTGGTTGATGATTATACAAGGATGATTGCAGTTTGTTTTCTCAGGAACAAGTCAGAAGCATTCGAGAACTTAAAGATATATAAGGAAATTTTTGAAAATGAAATGGATTCAAAAATCAAATGTTTGAGATTCGATAATGGAGGAGAATTTAATTCAAAGGATTTTTTGGATTTCTGTAGAAAGCATGGAATAAAAAGGAAATTCTCTATTGCTAAGACACCTCAACAGAATGGAGTCGTCGAAAGGAAGAATATGATAGTACAGGAAATGGCCCGAACAAGGTTAATGGATTCCAAGTTGACAAATGTCATTTGGGCACATGCATGGAATACAATAGTTCACATTCAAAACATAGTAATGCTCATAAACAACAGTGATAAAACTCCCTACAAGCTATGGAAAGGAAGACCAACGAATGTGAAGCACTTCAAAGTTTTTGGAACCAAATGATACATCAAAAGAGAATATGGTAGAATGGGAAAGTTTGATTCTTGTGTGGACAAAGGGATACTTGTTGGGTAATAAAGTACAAGGAAAGCATATAAATGTTTCAATATGAGGCTCAAAAAAGTTGTGGAAATCATCAATGTGACAGTTGATGAGACAGGTGGAAAATAAAGGAAGAAGAAAAGGAGTCATTGGAATAGATTCACGAAGAAGAAGAAAAGGATGAAGAAGAAGTAGAAGGGGAATTTGAAGAATATCAATTAGAAGTAGAAGAGAAAGAATAACAAGTACCTCCAAAGACACATAGAAAATGAATACAAAATAGTCATCCCTCAGATCATATTATCGGGAACAAATATGCAGGAATTGAGACTAGAAGAAGAGTTCATTCACTGGAACAACTGCACCTGGCACTCTTATCCTTGATTGAGCCAAGCAGTTTTGAAGAAGCCAGAAATGATGAATTCTGGATAAGATCTGTGAATGAAGAGTTAGATTAGATAGATAAGAATGACACTTGGGAATTGCTTCCAAGGCCAAGGTACAAGAATGTGATTGGCACAAAGTGGGTCTTTATAAACAAATTGAATGAAGATGGACACGTTACCATGAACAAAGCTAGATTGGTATGTAAAGGATACACTCAGGTTGAAGGTATTGACTTTGAAGAGACATTTGCCCCAAATGCTAGAATGGAAGCAATCAGATTGATCCTAGCTTATGCATGCTCCAAGAATATTAAAGTGTATCAGATGGACGTGAAATCAAACTTTCTGAATGGGGAACTATAAGAAGAAGTCTACATTGAGCAACCAGAAGGATTTAAGATTTCAGAGAATGAAAATTATGTTTGCAGGTTGAAGAATTCCTTGTATGGTCTCAAATAGGCCCCCAGAGCATGGTACTCTATACTAGACAGATATTTATAGTAGCAATGGTTCATGAAAGGAAATGCAGACAACAACCTCTACATCAAGGTAACTCAAGATAGTATTTTATTAATTGAATTTTATGTTGATAATATTATTTTTGGAAGTGATGATGACAGGTTGAGCCAGAAATTTGAAAAGGATATGTAGAATGAATTTGAAATGTCATTGCTTGGAGAACTATCCTTCTTTCTGGGTCTTCAGATATGTCAAATAAACCAAGGAATTTTTATTTCTCAAACTAAGTATATTAGAGAAATGCTAAAGAGGTTCAGAATGGAAGATGGCAAACCAGTCAATACTCCTATGCAAACCAGTTGCAAGTTAAGTAAATATTATGATTCAAAGTCTACATATCAGAGGCAGTACAGGTCAATGATTGGCATCTTACTCTATGTGACAACATCTAGACCAGATGTAATGCAGGTAGTTGGATAGGTGGCACGATTTCAAGCAACACCAAAGGAATCACATGTTCTAGTAGTAAAAAGGATATTCAAATATCTCAAGGGTACATAAGAGTTTGGATTATGGTATCCAAAAGGAAAGGATCTATCACTTATTGCCTACACATATGCAGATTGGGAAGGTTGCATTGATGACTGAAGAAGTACAAGTGGAGCAATGTTCTACTTGGGTGAATGTTTGGTATCTTGGCTAAGAAAGAAATAGTCATCAATATCATTGTCTACAACCGAATAAAAATATATTGCAGCAACAACATGTTGTACATAGATTCTATGGATGAAAAAAACTTTGACAGATATATAGGTTGAGTATGATGAGCCCATTATGATATATTGTTATAATACAAGCGCCATTAGTATCTCAAAGAATCCAATGATGCACTCCAAGATGAATCACATTCCAATCAAGTATCATTTTCTATGGGAATGGGTTGCAGCTATGAACATTTGAGTTGAGTATGTTGGCACCAAATAACAGATTGCAGACATCTTTACAATACCACTTCCAAGGGAAGCCTTTGAGTATCTTTGTTAGAAACTTGGCATAGTTTCTGCCCCACAATGAATTTTGAATTATGTTCTTATATGTCTTATATTTATATGAGGAAACACCATAAAGATGACAGTTTAGTTTGGGGGAGTAGTTTCAGGAAGAGTCCAATCAGGGGGAGCAACCCTAAGGACAGTTCAGTTAGGGGTAGAATCCCCAACATGAAGTTACCTTTTCCATTGATGTTAAAGGGGGAGAGATTTATCAGATGTATGGATAGAGAATTAGATTTTTGGAGAGAGATCACAAAGGCATGATTCCAGGGGGAGCGATGTGTTGATGATAAAAATTGTAACGAGGAATTTCGCCCACAAAATATTGCTAAAGCCTATGATTTAAACTATGTTAATGATATATAATACTCGTAGGTGGGACCCCCTTGTAGACTGGAGGCTCGCAGATAGTCATATCACACATTTTATGTTGTTGTTTCAATGTTGCTTATCAGGTCTTATATGGTTGACGATGCAGTCTTGGTTTCATTTTTGACATAATGACAGGTGGATGATGCATTTTATGGGATGTTATGTTATTCAAAGCTTTAATTTTATGTTATGTTGTTATGTTTAATCATGTCACCACGATTATTACCTGGCTACACATGCAGAAGAAATATATTAGTGACAATGTAAACAAAAGAAAAAGGGAATAAATTTACAAAAAAATCCAAAAGAAAGGGCCTATGTTATGCTATGTTAGAAGTTATGTGCAATTAAAATGAAAACAAGTTAGTGTTAGTTCTAACTATTAATGGTTAGTGGCTATGCAGTGTGCATTTGAGTTATATTGGGCATATTTGATATGGAAATACATATAGTATGGTATGGAAGTTTGGGAATGGTTAATGTGAAAGTTTTTGGATGGCGCATTTGGCAAGCAATGTGGTCACAAATTTCAATGGTTTTGGAATTAATGACAGGGTTAAATGTATTAGTGAGTGTTGGTTATCATGTACTCTGAAATTAAATGAAAAGGAGATGGAAGTGACATGCAGTAAATGCACGTCACTCCATACTCCCCCCATCGGTCCATCACCCTAGAATGGTTATTGTTGCATTTCGTTTTGCTGCTGGTTAAACTCCGAAATTCAATCCTGGGAAGGAAACGCTCAACCAACTTGCCCCTTTTAAGATATCGGTTACATGTATGGTTATTTTTCACCCATCCATGAATTATGCTCTGTGTATGAATGAACGATGGCTGAATAATGATTTGGTTTGTGTTTTCCTGAGATTGGAAACTGTGTAAATGCATGGTTTTTCTCTTTGGAATGACTGTGTGGTTGCTCGATTTTAAAGTAAAATAATTGGTTGGTTGAGTCGTACATTCGCTGGTTGTTCTGTGTGGTGAAAATCGTGATGGCTCTCTGTGGTTTTTGAGTGGATATGGGTATTATCGCTCTATGTTTTGTTGGAGGGTTTCTCTTTATTTATCCTTGTTTGTCGCTTCCTCACAGTTATGAGGGTAACCATGTCCAGTCGTATTCGGGCTGCTATGTGGTTGTTGCGTGTGTTTTCTAGACTGCCTTTTTGCTCACTGTGTATTTTCCAGAGTCATGGTCGTGGGTTTATTACATGTTCATGGGATTATTTTTATGGTCTTGGCATAAACGTATCTTAGAATTTAGTTATAGGGTGGCCATTATGCCAAGACATATGCTTTATGGTTGTTGGGTGAGATAAGTTATGCCTCGAGCCAACATTCCCACTGGCATTGTTATCCATTGATTCGGTCCTTGAGAAATGCACAAAGGTTATACCTTTGTGTGCTCTGGGGTACTTGTCATTGTCCAGTGGAAATTCACTTCTCCTCTGCATTGTTTTCCTACACTACCCGTTGTTGAACTTTTGCACCATTGCACATGCAAAGAGTTATAAGGAGCCATGTGGTTCTACCATTCTTGTATCGAAGGGTCTCTACCTATTGGTTGATATGTTTGAGGACCTCCAGTCTCTCTGTGATTTTGATGGCCGAGTGAACTCTTGATTACTTCTTTGTATTCATTGTTACAGAGCCCGATTTTAATAATCCCCAACTGTTCTCACTCTTGTCGGGCATCTTGTTGACTGCCATATATTGGTTGAGTGATTATGATAGTTTCTTTGAGCACTTATATTGGATTCGTTTGATTGAGTTGGTTGGGAAGTTGTGATCGGGGATGAGTAATAATATACAGTCAAAGGGATGCCTCTTTTTCATTATGCCTTGGATCAATGTGTTCTTACAACATGGTGTTAATTACAAGTGGGTGACTACTGTGTGTGTTTCACTAGTCCCGATCAAGATCATAGCGAGTTATGAAATTGATGACTGTTATTTCGTTGTTTCGCTGTGTATCTATTATAGAGGCATCGTGCATGATGTATTTAATTGCATCATCGGTGATGAAGCCGGGGTTTTATATTATGGTTTCATTGAAAAGTTTTATTGTTTGATATAATGAAGAAGGCATGGAATCAAGCAAGTTTTAGAAGTCTGTTCAATTGGGAAAAGGGACCTATGCATATGTTTTATTTGGGTGATTGTGAAATTATGGACAATGCTTGATATTTTATAGTGATGTATTATGGATAGAGGTGGAGCAATGATTGTTGTGTGTTTCTTTCAATTCTTTAAATGAAAGGAAAGAAATTAGAACCAAACATTTCTCTTAACATGACTGTTGGAAGTCATTTGATTATGACTACAGACTATGTTAATTAAGAAGTTTTAAAGAAATTAAATGTGGAACAATGAACAGTTTTAACACACAGTAATTATTAAATTGGTATTGGTATGTTTTGTATTGAATACAAAGTTGTGTTTTTGGATTACTTGATTTGTTTTATGAACAATAATCTTTTTTTCCCTACAATTCTCTCACTTTTTTTGACATTACAAGTCCCCTCACCTTCCCATATTCATTATCCACTCCCTACTCTTAAAATTAAATTATATTTAAATGAAAATATGTATAATAACAGTTAAAGGATGGCACATAGATGAGTTACAATTATATGTTTTGATTTACAATACAATTGATTGTTTGATGATTTGTTAAGCAGTAATCATGATCTACTCCCCTTCATTTTACCACTTTTCTCTCAATACAATCCCTCACCCCTTATTCACCCCCTTCTCATTCACAAGTATTGGACAATTTTTATGGATTGGATTGCATGAGTCTGATGTGTTGTTGAGCCAAACTTTGTTTCATATTTAAAGAGATGTCATGTATGGTTTGTTGAATAAACTAGTTGCTAATAAGTAATGCATACAGGAATGAGTTTTTTCAGCAGAAGTAGCCATGGCCGAGGTAACAGAGGAAGAGGAAATTGGAATAGGGGCCCTAGAAGGCCAAGGTTTTCTATACATTTTGATGTAGACTCGCAAGAGTTGATCCAACGATTTCAAGATGGATTTTTTAACTGGATTGGAAAAGGAGTGGTCCAACCTAGGCCAGAAAGGCCTCCCTTCCAAGCCCCACATTTCCCTGGTATCCCAGTTCCACCTCATGTCTCATTACAACCTGAAGTGAAAATTATGGATGGCAAGAGATTGTCCACTCGACAGTATCCAAACATCATGGCTGGCCCAACTTGTCTCCACTTTCTCCTCCACCTGTTAATGAAATTGTCCAATATGCCCCTACCCACTCACCAGTACAGTCTTCCCATGAAAGTAAAATCATAAAAACTGAGTCTCACCATGCTCTTGATAAAGTAAAATTCGTTGTTGCCCCCTCCTCTCCCTCAAGTGACTCTTCCAAATCCGTGTCGTCCCACATGCATTTGACAAATGATTGCTCTCATGTTATCAGTGAGATTAGGCCCAAAGGCTCCACACAACCTAAGTCAAATTCAGAGAAATCAAAAGGAGACAACAACAACAAGGGGAAGATTTCCTCCTAGAGTGGAAAATATGGGTTTTAAGTGTTTTTATTTATTGATTTTTGAAAACAGTTGAATTATGAAATTTTGGACAACACACTATTTTTTGGATATATGGATATTATATTTTTGGATAAATTTTCAATTATCATTGATTTAAATTGTCAAATTATGAGAGTGATGATGGAGGCCACAAGGAGGGATGTGTTTGATTGATTAACTAGTTGTGTTATGCTTGTTAAAGAAACTAAAGGGAGTCACAAGGGGTCACATCTACTAGTTATTATTTATTAAAGACCCTTATTATTATTTTATTACTTTTCCCCCTTAACTAAAAGTTTGGTTGAGTTTTAGTTAACTTAACTAAAGAGGTAGTTTAATTACTTCAACTAATTTTGATTGCTTAAAGGAAAAAAGAGAAGGAGGAACAAGAGGAGAATAGAAGGAGAAAGCATACTAAGGTATGCTCTTGAGTTTTATTGAGATAATTCAGTTTTCATTCATTTTTTAATTCATTGAAAGTATAATTCTCTTTTATGATAGCAGGGTCCTATTGTAGACAACAAGATCCAAGGTTGAATTACATCATTCAGACACTTGTTTTTCAGAGGTGTTGATCTATCTTTGATAGTCTGTGTAGACTTGTCTATTTATGAATTAAATTTCATGACTGATAAAGACTATTGTGTAGAGTCGAGTGGGCAGAAATATGTGGCAAGCTGATCCATATTTTAAATTTAAATTTTTTACTTTTTGTCAAAAGTCCTTTTGTATGGTTTTAATCGGGGACATATAAGTTGTTGATTAAGGTTGGTTGTCATTGATGTCAACCCTTGAAGAAAGCCCCACAACACAAAAGTTTGGGTAATGGAAACAAGATTGTTTGATGTAAATATGACTCATTATTTTCATGTCTTGGTTGATAATAAGTAAATATGGATGAACTCCAAAGTGGTCCCCTTATGGTGAAAGCCCTCACTGGAAGACGCTTTGCGGAGTAAGAGAACCCAAGCTTAATTGTGTAATAATGAGATGAAGGACAATGAATTTTTTAGGTAAACTATCCTATATGGATATTTCTTATCATTCCATTTCTGGTGGTATGTGGAATGTCACATAACTCCTCATGGTTAGAGATTTATGGCCATGAGAAGTTGGAGACCCCAGGTTTGGGTAATGGACCCAAGTTTGTTTGATGGATAACGGTATGAGTTATGATATATTTTCAGATAATACTATTCTATATGGATAGTACATGTCATTCCATTTCTGGTGGTATGTGGAACGCCACATAACTCCTCACGGTTTGAGAGTTATGGCCTTACGAAGTTGGAGGACCCTAATATGTCATCTAGAAGCCCCAAAAGGTCAAAGTGGTTTAAGAGATTTTAAAAGGTAAATAATAATGTGAAGTAATGAGTGTATTATAATTCAAAGTGAATACAAAATAAATTATTTCAATAATAAATTTAATGGAGAAATTAGAAGTGGGTTAACCCTAAAATAAGGA
>ML797552.1:52138-76639 GCA_009831015.1 Picea engelmannii
TTAAGGGAGGCTCATCTACTCCTTAAGAGTAAGGGATGGTATAAGGAAGTGTAAAGATGCCAAGTAAAATTTATTTTTTTAAGGGAGGCTCATCTACTCCTTAAGAGTAAGGGATGGTATAAGGAAGTGTAAAGATGCCAAGTAAAAGTGTGATGAAGACTCCTTATAATATAGAAGTAGAATATCATTCAGGTATATTTGTATATATAAGGGAAAGAAACAACTTATGGTGGTGATCTATTATGAACAAGGTTTAAGATATTTCAGAGAGATTGTTCCACGATTTTTTTTTTTGATAAGGTGTGAGGGACCATCCACAAAATAATGATAGATCATTGTAATGATGATTAGAAACAATGATAGTGAAAATTATTTGATGAAATCCACACTTATGAAGGAATGGCTGGCGTTTGAATAGTAAAGAAGGGAACGACAATCACGCAAAAAGGAACAACAGTTGTTCCATTCAAAAAAGGAACAACAAGTGAGCAAAAAAAGGAACATAAGTTGTTCCATTCGAAAGGAGAAGCAGGCACATGAAAAGGAACAATAGTTGTTTCATTCAAAAGGGAACAACAGGCGCGTGAAAAGGAACAACAATTGTTCCGTTTATAAGGGAACAACAGGCGCATGAAAAGGAACAATAGTTGTTCCGTTAAAAAAGGAACAGTAGGTGCACGAAAAGGAACAACAGTTGCGCGAAAAGGAACAATAGGCGTGCGAAAAAAAAAGAACAGAATCATCATGTAAAAGACAGAGTCCATGTGATAAGACAAATGGGAGTACGGAATAGAAAAAGGTGCTAATTGTAGTTATCTGTCCCGATTCTTGTTTCCTAGATGACTTTTTATAAAACAAAGAAAAACTAATCCACTCAGTTGGAAAACTATGTACAGTATGTACAGTATAAACAAAATACATCATTTATGGAGTTGGGGTGGCTGGGTTACCTTCCCAGCCAACCAAAATCTGCACCATAGAGTCTTTACTTACTTCTTGATAGAAAGAATCTTTTGAAGGTGGTTGGTGGTAAAGTTGCAGCCGATGTCCATTGACCAGAAAGGGTGATCCAGACCCATCGATGGTGCTTAAAGTAACCGTGCCATTATCATGGACTCCATTAATTTCATACGGCCCTAGCCATCATGTCTGCAATTTCCCAGGAAAGTCCTGAAATCTGGAATCATAGAAAAGAGCCTAGTCGCCTTTCTTGAATGATTTCTGCTTGATATGCTTGTCATGCCAGGTTTCTCTCTGTCACTGGATGAAAACTGTGCACTCCACAATAGACAAGCATGCTTCATCCAATTCATTGAGTTGCTAAAGGCATCATTTATGTGCTTCTGTAATATTTAGTCCAATTTCCTGGGCCATTCTTAGGGTCTTGATCTCGAATTTGATTGGGAAGATGGGTTCTTTACCATAGACTAGATGGTAAGGAGAGTAGCCCATGGTGTTATGCTAGGTTGTACAATAAACCCATAAGGAATTTGGGAGCTTAGTAGCCCAATCTTGTCGGTTTGTTGAGACAGTCTTCGTCAGGATTGCCTCTAGGACCTTATTGGTGCTTTCTACTTGCCCGTTTGTCTGTGGATGGTATGAAGAAGTAACTCTGTGATTAATGTGATAGCTGTCCAGGGTGGCGGTGATTCTGTGGCCTGTAAATTGTGATCCTCCATCAGTAATTATTTCTCTGGGTAGTCCATACCGTACAAACAGTTTGAAAAGGAATTTGGTGACTACTTCTTTTGTTGCATTTGGTAAAGCTTCCACCTCTACCCATTTGGTCATGTAGTCCGTTGCAACGAGAATATAGGCCTTTTGATTTGACTTTGGATTAAAGGGGCCGACGAAGTCCAGTTCCCATATTTCAAATGGTTCTATGACTACTTGTGTTTTCAAGGGCATTTCATCAGCCTGACCTAGTTTCCCCATCCGCTGATAGCTGTCACATGTCTGGACATATTTCTTGGCATATCTGAATATTGAGGTCCAATAATAGCCCATCTATAAGATTTTGTGTCCAGTCCTGCAGTCTGCAAAATTCCCCCACAGGGCTCGTCATGTATTGCTTTCAGTATGTCATAGATTTCCTCCTCTCGTACGCATCACCGGATCTGGAGATCAGCTCATGTGTGGAAAAGATATCCACTGATCCAAGTGAATCGTGCACTACGCTGGACGATCAATCGTCTTTCATTTGATGATAAATGTGTTGGTAATCTTCCCGCTACTAGATAGTTTGCTACATCAGCGTGCCAAGGTGGTTTTGTGTCGACAACAAACAGATGCTCATCCGGGAATTGGTCCTCAATTGTTAATGAGTCGTCTATTTTTGGGATGCGGGACAAGAAGTCTGCAACACAATTTTCTCTCCCAAGTCAATCTTTGATGGTGATATCAAATTCCTGCAATAATAATAACCATCGAGTGACCTGTCCATTAGTAATTGGTTTATTAGCTAGATATCTAATGGAAGAATGATCAGTATAAAGGATAACTGGATAGCCTGTTATATAATGATGAAATTTATTTATGACATGTACAACAACTAAGAACTCTTTCTCTGTTACTGTATAATTAAGTTTGGCTAGAGTTAGATTCTTTCTAATGAAATAAACAGAGTATGGTTTCTTTTCTTCTTCCTGTCCCAGAACAACGCCTATGGCAATGTCTAAGGTGTCAGTGGAAATTTGAAATGGTATTTTCCAATTAGGTCCTCTCAACATTGGCGCTGTTGAGATCAATTTATTGAGTCCTGCAAAAGTCACATCACATTTGTCAGACCATTGAAATTATACATTACCTGTCAAAGCATGTAAGGGTGCAACGGTTTTTGAAAAATTTGGCATAAATCTGCAATAGTATCCTGAAGCACCAAGGAAACTACGTACCTCAGTTTGTGTGTGTGGAGTAGGTAGATTAATAATTACCTCAATTTTTGCTGGGTCTACTCTAATTTCATCTACAGAAATGTAATTCCCTAATACCACACCTTCTGTCATCATCATGTGACATTTTTCGTGACTTAAACATAACCTGGTAGCAATGCACTGTTCCAATACCTTCTCCAGATTATTCAAGGCTTGATCGAAGTCGTCTCATATGGGGTGAAATCATCCATGTAGACTTCAAGCCCTTCGCTAATCAGGTCATTGAATATGCTCAAAATGGACCTTTGGAATGTAGTTGGAGCGTTACAAAGTCCGAAGGGAAATACTTTGTAGGCAAAGGTACCCCAGGGACATGTGAATTTCATTTTATCCTGATCTTCTGGGGTAATATGGATCTAATTGTAGCCGCTGAAACCGTTTAGGAAAGAGAAGAATTTCTTCCCTGCCAAGGTATCCAAGACCTGATCGATGAAAGGTAATGGAAAATGATCTTTTTGAGTAGATTTGTTTAGTTCCCTGTAATCAACACAGATTCGCCACTTCCTGTTTTTCTTTGGGACGATGACTAATGGGGAAACCCATCAACTATCTGAGATAGGGTATATAAAATATGCATCCAACAAATTTTGTAGCTCTTCTTTAACAATATCTATGAGGTGGGGGTTTAGTCTTCTTTGCGGTTGTCGGATAGGTCGGACGTCTTTCTCAATATAAATGTGGTGTGTGCAGAGTTATGGATCAATACCTTTCATATCAGAGTACTCCCAGGCAAAAGCTTGCTGGTATTTAGAGAGAGTTTGGATTATATTTTGTTGTTGTTTCTCTTCTAGGTTGGCATTAATGTTCAGAGACTTCCCTAGTGCGATCTCAACAGATTTGTTGTTGTGAACAATGGTAGTCGGAATTTGTTGTTCCATTAAATCTTCCAGTGGGTCTCCCTGTGCTTCACAGTATAGAACAACTTGGAGCATATGGCATGTTGGGTTACTTACAATGGTTGGTTTGCTAATAAACCCACTGATTAAATCATCCTCTAGTTGATTCTTGAGCTTGAGGGATTCTTCCATCATGAGTGGGGCACGCAGATCCTTCTCTGGATATCGTGGTGGTGGCAATTGCGAGTGTACGATTGTTGGACTAGGTTTGGCTAGAGGATATAAGATGAGATTCCTTATAACCCCTCCTCTAGCAATTGTCATTGTACCTGATCGACAACCTATGTACGCATCAACTGTCGCGAGCCATGGTCTACCCAATATCAATGGATTCCGTTCAAGTCCACTTCTTGGGTTGATGATGAGAAAATCTGCAGGATATTCCCAAGAATCAACTGAAATGGCTATATCATGTAGTGTGCTGAGTGGTTTGACCACTGATCGATCGACCAATTACAACATAATTAGGGTTGGGTCAAAAGAGTCAAGACCCAGGGCATTGCCTATTTCCATAGTTAGAATATTGATGGCCGCCCCCAAATCAACTAGGGTATTTGGAAAAGAACAACCCTGAATCTAAACTGTTACTATGGGGTTCCCTGGATCTGCATATTTGACTGGTGTTTCTATACCCAAAATTAGATCAGATAAGGCTCCCACTACACGAATTGTTGATGATGAATTTTTGATTTTTCTAATGGGCTTCCTCCCACATAGCTCCTTGATTGTCTTTGCATAGATCGGTATGTCTTGCAGGGCTTGTAGGAGTGGAATTTTGATGTATAAATTCTTAAGTTCCCCTACAATGTCGAAGTCAGGATATACGATGGGTTTTGCTATCATCAATCTTTCGGGGAATGAAGGGGAGGGAGTTGTATCCTTGTCAGAGTCTTGTGATTCGACTGTGTTCCCCTACTAATGTAACTTTTACCAAAAGGATCAATTAATGTAACTTTTACCGAAAGGAACTACTAATGTAACTTTTACCGAAAGGAACAACTATTGTAACTTTAATCGAAAGGAACAACAATCGTAAATCTAAGGAAAAGGAACAACGCGGATGAAAATGTGAGGAACTGTAAAGCAACAACTTCAGAAATGGAAATCATAAGGACAATCATTAATAAATGATGGAAATGTATGTCTTCTATACACAAACAATCATAAAATCATTAACACACTTATGCATTTATCCTTGGCTATTGTAAAAGAGATCTGAATCACAAAATAGAAACCAAACTTCAAACTAATACAATTACAGAATGAGACAGTAGCTCCTTCAAACTGGGCCCTCGGTCTTCGGAAGTATTTCTACGAGAAACTCAGAACACAGGAATGGTAGAAACACTCAAAACTTTCATTGATTCCATAGCTGGTGAAACATTTACAAAAACTACTTGCGCAGAACAATTCTGAATCTAAATACTTGAATGCGTTTTTTTCTTCTCTTTTTTCTAGATCTATTACCCTCTTATATATTACAATAATCTGGGTAAATCAAGCTATCTTGAGGATCGAAAGATCCTCAGGATTCATTTACTATTATAAAGTTACAATATAGAAAGTGCATTATCTTCAAAACTGCTTTGCGCCTAAAAAGTCTTCAACCTCCAATAGATTGCGCATAGCCAAGATCTCTTTGGTTATCTTTGATAGTTATTTATCCAATTCTGCAACAAAATCAAACCATTCCAATCATAATTTCAAATCTATCTAATAAAACTTCAATAACATCCCTAAGATACATATTAATCATGTTCTTTCCTATTTATCCCTAACTATCTGAAGAATCAATCAAAATCATATCATGAACTGTGGGAAAAAGGAAGATATTTATACCTTTTTCGTAACCCAACACAACCCTTAAATAAATTCTGGTAGAAAATTCTAGTATCCCCAACAATATGGTTAAGGGAATCAAGTTTTTTTGATGTATAATGGTACAAAGATCAATGTATTTGCAGGTAAGACTATTCTATATGGATAGTACATGTCATGTCATTTCCGGTGATATGTGGAATGCCGCATAAATCCTCATGGTTAAAGAGTTATGGCCTTGTGAAGTTGGAGAACCCTAATGAGCTATCTAGAAGCCCCTATAAGGTCAAAGAAGTCAAATTATTCTAGAAACTCCTAAAAGAAGTTGACTAGTCAAAATGGGTGAAACTAGGAGTTAATCATGGGTTAAGTTGTTGCAATAAGAAAATATTTAAAATAAATTAGTTGCAACTAGAAGTGGAGAGTTTACTATTTTTGGATAAAGTGGTTGTAAGTGGACAAGTGGTTAGAAGTGGGTTATCCCTAAAAGAAATAAGTTGGGTAAAGCTAGTTAGGAGGTAACCCCCTAGAGGAAACTATTTGGAGAGTATAAATAAGAGAACAAGGGTCTCCTATTAGAACCTATTGAGCACATTGAATATCTATTATTGTGTAAGGTTTATTGCAGGTACTCATTGATACATCTGAAGTTACACAAGTCTAAGGTAGAAATAAGGGTTAACGGTGAAAGTTTTGGAGTTGTAGAAATACTGAAAAAAAAACCCCTAGTTTTTTAGGTGTACGTGGGTTGCAGTGGAAGAGGTCGCATAAGTATGTGGGATAGCAGTATAAAAGGGTGCATACAGTTGAAAAGCCATGAAATATTGAGTTTTCAAGGGTGTCAGGTTCTCAGAGTCTGAAAGCAAGCTCATAGGAAGGTCTACAGTGATAAGGTACATCAAATCTATCTACAGGTTCAAAAGGTATGTCTTATTTTTGTTGAATTTTCATATGCGATAATATTGTATATGAGATGATGTGATAGATTCATGATTGGTTCGGTATTACGATGATGAAAGTGCCAAATATATAAAGAAGCTAAAGGCACATATGGCGACCATCCATGAAAGGATGCATCTGTAATAATTATAATAATTATTTATTATTATTATTATATATTAATAATACTATTAATAATTATTAATTATATTATTAATTATTAATCTGGGAGAATGTCTTCTTGATGTTTTCCAAACATCAACACCCTCTCAACGAGGGAGACATAATATACCTGATCAATCACCTCGAGTCCATAAGACTATGCCTGGCCCATTCTCCTCAAATCAACATGACCACCCTGGAGAATGCTTGCCCGATGCTTCTAACTTCAACACTCCTTCTCATCTAGGGAGACATTCTTCATCACGCCAAGATTCATGATTTCGAACTCTGAGGCCAAATTCCTCTTACACTTGTCAATGAGCCTTTGATGTAATAATCTATGGCATGCACCCAGTTGATGTATACTTCTCCCACATAACACCCAGTTGATGTATGATTCTCCCACATAACACATCGGGTCTCCAATGATTCTTGTCAAGTCACATGATCAAGGATAGAGACCACACCTGGGTTATTTTCTTAGCCAAACCAACATAGCCATCTAAGAATAATGCTTGATGTTAATACATGGAGAACATCAACACCCTGGGCCATTCACCACCAGCCAAATTAGCATGGCTAATCATGAGAGTGAATGTATCATCCTCCTCAGCCAATTCAGCATGATCCCTTTGGGAGGATGTCTTCCCAATGATAATAGTTGGAGAACATCAATGCCTTGGGCCATTCACCACTATCCAAATCAGCATGGCTAATCTTGTGAGTGAATGTATCATTCTCCTCATTCAAATCAACATGACCCCTCTAGGTGAATGTCTGACCGATGCATACACCTCGAGAAACATCAACAACTCAAGTATTTTCCATTCCTTGTCAAATCAGCATGACTAAGGATAAATACTATGCTTGGGCCATTCACCACTAGAAAAATCAGCATGGATAATACTGTGAGTGAATGTATCATTCTCCTCAATCAAATCGGAATAACCCCTCTCGGAGAATGTTTGCCCGATGCTACTCATCTGCAGATGTGTACTGGAGCTTCAAAACTCCCTTCTGCATCATGTCTCAGAATCATGGTTAAAAGGTCCACATTCCAGTCCTTCTGATTGGATTCCTTCACTCAAACAAGGGAATCCTCTCCAAGGAGTCTCATATCTCCTCAAGGTATAGCCTCCTGTCTGTCAGTCCTGGAGGATGTCTCTCCGATTTGAATCTAAATTTGAAGAGGACTCCTTTCTGAATGAAAAGTCTTTAAGCATCTGACTCTCTCTTGGATCATGCCCTCTTTGAGTCTTCATGCTCCCTCTGAATCTTGACCCCCTTTGAGGCTATATAGTCATCAGATTCATATACTCCCTCTGCATGTGTTGACCTCCTCTTCTTATTCATTACATGGATGTGCACAACTATATACTATGACCTTGCAAATGATATACGATATTACTTTAGTAAACTCTAGAACATCACAAGTAACTACACTTAGGTAATTTCAACTACTTAGAAACTTTTGTCTCTTCCTCAGATCACTTCCCACGTGTGAGAGAGAAAAAATATGTGTGTCTATTGTTGTGTCTTTCAAGTGTCTTTTTATAGTAATATTAAATTGATCCAAAGAGACATGTCTCTTTGAAAATTAAATTTAAAATTAAATTAACTACCCAAATATTAATTTGGTTATGATCCATCCACATAGTATTTGACTTTGTTAAATTGTTCCTCCATAATTCATGCAATTCTTTGCATAAATATAGGTAGAAGTAAATATGCATTACATTCCTCATAATTAGGTAATTAGACATTTTTACTAGAAATTATTGCCCACCATAATTTATGGAATTCTTTCTATAATTTAGATAGGAGTTAAAAGTGAATATGTTGTACATAGAGATTGTAACAACCCCATAAATTTAACACTCCCTACATTTTTACTTGACTCTCATTTTCCTGGGCCCTCCCATGATGGAGTCAAGCCCAGTCCTACTCTGATGCCATGTTGAATTTTTAAATGAGATGATATGATAGATTCATGATTGATTCGGTATTATGATGATGAATGTGACAAATATCTAAAGAACCTAAAGGCACATATGGTGACCATCCATGAAAGGATGCATCTCTAATAATTATAATAACTAGTTATTATTATTATTAATATTATTATATATATTAATATTATTATTATAAATTATTAATCTAGGAGAATGTCTTCCTGATGTTGTCCAAATATCAACAATTTCTATGCGTAGTTGGATATTGTTGTCTACATGAGATATGGTTATGTGGGTTTGAGGATTTTCCCTAGAGAGGTTATTGGTTGTATGGCATCTGTGGTATGAGCTAGATATACATAAATAAAACACTAGTATGTTGGTATTATTCATTGGTACATCTTGTTGGTTCAAGTGTTGATACATAGCTAGTATTTCTTGGTACATTGTTGAGGGTTTTTGGTTTTCAAGAGGTTGTGAAGTTGCGTGTGAAGTTTGAGGCTGCATATCAATAAGGGTTTGATGTCTAGTCCATGTGAGGTTCATTACACTTGTTCATGATTGTATACACATGTATGGAACATGATGATGGAGATATAGATGCACTTGGTTAAGGGGTATTGTTGGAAACCAATTAATTTTTTTTCTATTGACCTATAAGCCGCCTACACCTATGTCTTCCGAACTTCAAATTGTCGTCGCTTTTTTTTAAATAGATGATATTTTCATTTCTTGCGACACTTGCAAATTGGTCTCCATTTAGTTTTCACGACTGCAAGCGTGAAAAATCCTCCATTGTTATTTGAACTGTAATGATCTTGCTATTGATATTTTGAATGACACTTTCCTTTGGTTTATCATTATGTGGCTGAAAGGATTTTTAAACTATGCCCATTTGGACATTCTTACATTTGAATAAATTGATTTTATTAAACTTATGAGGCATTGAGCATGTAGATTTATACTTGATTCAATGAATTGCATAAGGGTCATGATTTATTTTTGTTTTTATATATGATATGATCCTTATAATAATCTTTTTATGGCTCTTGTCTTGTAAGTTTTATAAGTGGCAATTGGCACAATGGTTTAAAACGTTTGATTAAACATTTATGAAATGGCGCATGGTTAACACCCGGTTGGTTACACATTGAATATTCATGGTTTGAAAGACTATAGTTAATGGCGCGTTGGCATATCACTCACCGTTTGATTCTTTGGTTGGCCGAATGATAAGGTTTTGAACTATGCTATGATTGATTGAACATATGTGGAATTCGCCAGTTGTACTTTGCCATAACTCTTATGCATGGCGATGAATAACTCCACCACCCTCGCATGCACACATTAATGTGTTTCCCCTTTGATCGTTCATTGCTGTTAGACCAAATGACTCTGCTCCTGTGCGTTGGTAAATTCGAACCAAACCCTTACCATGTGCTCGCACCATGGCCCCAGTCGCGAGGGCTGAACCCAATGGGAGCCAGGCTCTGTTGATGTTCGACAGTGCTCGCAGTGACCTCGAGGACAATGGGTGGCTTCCATTTATACAAAAATTTGAGGGTTTTAACCTCTGTGTTGCTCGACAATTCGCCATGACCTTTGATGGATGTCGAGCCAAGGTCGGCGATGTTCAATTGCAAATTGACGAGCAATTTATCAGTCTTGCTACGGGTTTTCCTACCACTGGACAACGATGGTCTAAGAATTGCAAAGTAGAAGAGGTCCCTTGGACCCTGCTCTTCCAGTCGCGTAAGGTTATCTCTTGTGATAAAGGTTTGCCCGTGACTATGCTTAAACAACGTTGGCATGATTTATTGATGATAATCAAACAGTTTATCACCTGTGAAGGTCGGTACGGGTTTGTTTTCTTACACCACCTTCATTTGCTTATGGTTTTTATGGGTTATCAGCTCAATATGCCCTATTACTTGCATAGAAGCCTATTTAAAATGTCAAAGAAATATAAAAGGAACCAGGCTGATAGTAGCCTTTTTCATTATGGGCTGGTTAAGATTATTGTTGTCTGTCATTTGGGGTTACACGAAGATTGTTGGAGAAATTTCCTTGCTCGGAATGATTTTGAGGATTTGAACCCTCCACAGATTGACAAACCTGTGGTGAGCGAGGTCAAGTCTGTACCCCCAGTACCCTACAACATCCTGCTACATAAACCCTTGGCAGACTCACCTACCGACCTACCCCATACTGTGAATAAGAACGTTGAGACTATGAACAAAAAGTCCAAAGCCAAACCCACTGTAAACACCAAAGGCAAAAAGAATGCCCATTTGATTTCGCGGATGGCAAGAAATAAGCCAAAACCTCTTGTCAATCCTAACCCTATCGTGTTGAGTGAGGACTCTGATTCGAAAGTGGAGCATTTCTTGGCTAGGGAGTACCCCTATTCAGAAGGTTTGCGTGCTGAACCCTCATATGACTTTGTGTCAAACCTACCCCCCTGCCTACAGGACGACCCTAACTACCCGGGCATTAAGCTGCCTTGTGAAGCCCCCGGTCATTCATCCAAACCCTCTCCTGCTTTGTCAAAACCTACAGTGCCATCCTGTGATCAATGCAACTCGTGGTTAGAGAGATATTATCTTGATGTTCCAATTCTACAGTCAAGAATTCACTCTTTGGAGGATCAGGTTGCAATGCTTACCAATCAAAATATTAAGCTGCAAGCCGCTGATAAAAAACAAAGGACGACAGGCTCCATCTTGTTTAAAAATGTGGAATCAGCTACATCTGTCGTGAATTCTAAGTTGGCATAATTTGAGCAGCCTCACACAGGTATGTTTTATCACTTGTTTATATAAAGAATTCAAATTCGGTTTTGGATAGCTCTGTTTACATCATTGATTGGCTCTGTCACATTGTATGCATTCTATACATAGCTATGCATTGACTAAATGGAAGTTCGTTTTCCCAGTTTAGTTTTTATTGGATTTTCATCGATTTGATTGATCTTGGTGTGGATTTGATTTAGTTAAAGTGAATGCTCTGTTGTCAATTGAAGTCATTTGTATCTATTCTAGACAGGAGCTGTTTCTCATATTCAATTTTGAACACAATCATATTTCATTTGGATTTCGTTATAATGTATACGTTCTGATTGGCAATAATTTTGATATGGTTAATTGTTACGGTTTTATGTCCCATATGACTTTCGACCAACATGAATACAATTTGGATTATTTTCAATATGATTATGTTAATATGCATCCAAATCGTGAATGGATTCAATTCATAACGACTATGCTAAAAACCCAGCCGGTTAATTCGCATTGGTTTGCTGTTAGTTCCATCATGTTATCAGTTGGATTATTATTGCAATAGATACTCTGTTTGAGTTTGATTTGTAAACGAGATTGAATTCACGATTTATTTCTATAATTAAACTCAGTCGTGATTTGTTTTGATTGTTTGCCCAGCTTACAATTATCACTTCTGTTGATTCTATTAAGATTGCGATCACAATTAGTCGATCCTGTTTGTTGACTGTGCAAGAAATTTATCACAATTTTGGTTGGGTTGTTGCTGTTACGTATGATTTCGTTCACACATAATCGAAATAGTCTTTCTTTCTATGTATTCGATTAATCGATATGAATCTCTTGCTATATCATTATAGATATAACGAGTAGAAAATGGTTGTGTTGGATTAGATCGTATCACATATGATATGACTCATTATCGATTTCAATTGATATGAAACAATCTTGTTACTGTTTGACCCGATTTTATGGTAACAGTAAAACAGAGTATTCTCAGCCCTGGTTTCGATTGAATCACTTTTGATTATGTTTAATGTTGAAAGATAAAATCATTTGAATCTTTAGTGATTCGTTTTAAATGATCATTGGAAGATAATTGAATTTAATTCTTTCAAAAGATTTGATTTGATTCCGATCTTGTATGTTATTTTAGACTAGCTACAAAATCAGATGATTCTGTAGCTAAGTCTGTAAGATTAGATTTTTATTGTTTTGCTAATAAAATATTTTTCTAACTTGTTATTTTTGGTCTATTGCAGATGAATTCGAAATTGCAGTGGATTTGATGAGCAGTTAGAGGATACTTGAGATATTTTACTTGCATTTTAATTTCCTAGATTAGTTGATTTTGGGAATATCTTCCCAGATTATGTAAACATTTTGATATTATCCACAGGGAGGTTTTACCTTGTGGAAAGACTTATATATACTTATTATTTTTGTAATAGGAACATCCTCATTCATGGGAGAACAAGGATATGTAATTTTAATACAGACTGAGGCGAAATTTGGTGTTTTGTTACAGCTTTAGCTTCTCATGATATCAATATTTTGTTTCATGTTATGTATATCAATTTGTATTTGGTTAATGACTACTTTAGTTATCTTAATCTTTTGCAAATGATATAATTCAATCACTATAACCCATATCCAATTTCTTCCAGTGTTTAAAGAACATGACAATTGTTTGATTCAGTTTGTGAACGACAGATTTCTCTTCTTCATAAGTTGAATTATCAAGTATAAGTTTTTGCATAACAGGTTTCCCTTATTGCAGAGATTTATAAATCATATAATTGTTATGATTTTTTATGTCTTGTTTGTCCTGTAGATAAATCAAAGAGCAGCACAACCTATCGTTTACGAGAAGCTTATGGATTAATCGGTGCGAGTTTCCTTCCTCCGACCAGCTTCGAAGTCATCATACACAGGACAAATTAGGAGCGTTTCCAGGTTAGTTTGTCGTTTGTTTGTTAGTGTATTTGTTAGAATATAGTTAGATATATACGTAGAATTAGTATATTAGATCGTTTAATTTCAGTAAGTTTCATTTCTTATTCATAAAATATAAAAGTCAAAAAATATCTCTAACTGTTTTAGGACAGAAAGCACATGATTTTTACAGGTTTTATTTAAATATGCCAGTTGTGTATATTGTATATTTGTGAATAAGTTGTAGTATAACAAGTAGTTAGACGGCTAATTATTAGAGTTAGTGTAATAGTAATTAGTATATAGAATAGTTAGAGTAGTTTATATTTAGTTTTAGTTTAATTTATTTAGTAGTTTGTTTTAATTAGATTAATGTATTAGTTTGTTTTTTATTTATTGTTAGATTAGTTTAGTTTCTTGTATTTAGTTTTAGTTAGATTAGTTTTCTCTTTGGTTTTCTTAGAACCTTAGAGCGGCCAACGGAGCCGTTAAACTCGTCAAGGTGGTTCATTCCAAATGGCTTGGGTTATTTAGACAACCCTGGACCGGCTCCACTCTCTCAGTTGATGGACGATCAATTTTGCTCGTCAACAAATGGCGCTAGAAGGAGGGATGAACTTAATTAATGGCACGAGGTGGTCGCAAGACTCCTCCCCCCCCTAATCGCTCACCTATAGTGACTAGAAGCCATTCACAAGATAATATTCCCCCTTAAACAACAACTACTTCAACCGAAGATCCGCAGATCACAGTTGAGCCAACAACCCCTAATCCTACAGGTGGTGACACACAGGAGATTATTCATCAATCTCTTATTAAAACACATAGTTCCTTAGCTCGTCTTAGGCAACCAAACCGTCCATGGGGTCAACCTTTAGACTTCTCTGATATCAGAGAACAATTAGGTGATATTAACCTCACTGTGAATCCTACAGATCCAATCACAAATCTTGCTGCAGGAGGATCTGGGATACCCCCTTCACCACCTCCCTCATCTCCTTCCTCTTCTGGAGGAGATTCCTCTTCTGATGAAGGCAACTCAGCTTTTCATCCTTCCACACCCACTACCCCAATGGAAAATCAGACCAACCCTGCTAGACCCTAGTTGGACCAGGATGTTGTAGCTGTACCTGGAGCCTAGCACCCCACCCGGAGAAATGGCTTCCCAAGTTTGATCTCGATTCAAAATAGATAGCTGGAGATCATATCAAAAACTTTATGTTAGCCATTAGACTCCACAATGTTGAACATGAAGACGTTGTCTGTAGGTTGTTCCCTTATACTTTTGAGGGTAATGCGTCCACTTGGTACTTTTCCCAACAACCCCATACCATCGTGTCTTGGGAAAAGTTTGAGTCATGCTTTTTGGAAAAAATCGGAGATGGTAAACCTCTAGAAGTCTTAGTCATGGATCTTTCAAGCTTAAGAATGAACCCAAAAGAAAAAGTTAAAGATTTTAATCAAAGATTCCTAACACTTAAAAATCGAATCCCTGTAGATTCTATGCCTACTGAGAGTCTTGTAATAGCTTACTACACTAAAGCTCTACATCAAAGTATAGCTATTTGGGTAAAACGATCTAAAAAGGCTACATTGTTAGAAGCCTTCGAAGAGGCTACTCAGATTGAAAAAGACATACTTATCCTTAAGGACTCTTCTAGCAATGAAACTGAGATTGTTTCTTCTTCCAAAAAGAAGATTGAAATTCTCCCCAGACCCACACAAAGTAAAACACAACTTGAAAACTCTGATTTGTAAAATTTAACTAAAGTTGTACAAAAATTGTCTAATCAAGTTATAGATTTAAAAAGGTCAATTGAAGAAGCTTCCTCGAGTAAAGGACCCTACAAACCCCCTTTCCGAAAGACTTTTCCTACCAACCGGCCTAACCCAAACCCAAAAGGATTAAATCTAGAGAGTTTGCAATGTGCCCTTCAAACAATTCTAGAAGCCCAAGATAACTTGATGCCTCCCGAAATTCCTCAGGAGGAAGTCGAACAGGAAACAGTTCAAGAAGAAGAGTCTTCTCCAAACATCTTTGGACATTTCTCGGATAGCATCTTTCAAGCTAACTTCGAGACTATTAACCCTTATAACACTAGGAGTAAGACAACAAACAAACCTCCTGCCGAAAACAGTACAACTTCACCTCCAAAGCCATCTAAATCAGTAGAAACTAAACATAGTAATGTCAACCCTAAATTAGATTATGATGTTGTTGAAGATCTTAAAAAATTAAGGGCTAACATTTCTATTTATGAGTTGTTGAAATTTCAATTTTTGTTACAAAAGATGTTGCAAAATATTTCAGAGAACGACAAGAATGGTAATTCAAATGGAAACAAGGTTGTGCAAAGAAAAGTTCTGCAGAAGACTTCCACTAAAAATAATCCTGATCCTCAAGATAAAGGAAGCCTTCCTGTAGCCCCTGTAAATAATGTAAATAATGTAGATAAAGTAGCATTAGAAATTGTGAGTAAGAAACCACAAGCTATTACTTTTGGTACTCGCAAGAATGTACCTCCTTTTCTTTTAACTTTCGAAATCTTCAACAGAAATGTGCATAATTGTATGGTTGACTCAGGAGCATCATCTAATGTGATTGCTTGGTCTGTCTACCAAAAGATTAACGCTGAAGTAGAACCATCTACTTTGAAAATCATACAACTTGATCGAACATATGTTAAAGTTATAGGCGAACTAAAAAATGTATTGATTAGATTATCGTCTAACCCAAAGGTTCATCAGATTATTGATATAATTGTGGTGGATATTCCAGAAGTGTATGGTCTGTTTTTGAGCAGGGACTAGTTGGAACAACTACATGGTTACTTCGCGATGGACTGGTCTCACTTATGGCTTCGGGAGAATGGTAAGCCCAAAAAGATCAGGGTGAATCGTGAGCGTTACCTTAAGTTCACAGTCACAGATTTGAACGACCCAAATGAACCATACACACCTCCTGCTGATTCACCTGAAGTCCAAGGGATGGACACCTTCTTCAGAAATTTCATGGCTGAAGTTTCACCTATCAACAATCCAGAATAGCAGTCCGAGATCATAGCATATGTGCAACCAACAACTTCTATGCAACAGTCCCATGAGCTCGATGGAAATCAAATTTGGTCTCTATATTTCGACAGTTCCAAATCTAAAGAAGGAGCTAGTGCAGGCTGCATCATTATTGATCCGACAGGTAACAAGACATTAATGGCTTGTAGACTAGAATTTTAATGTACTAACAATACTGCAGAATATGAGGCTTTACTGCAAGGTCTCAGAAAATCCTTGGATATGAACATTCAAAATTTGGTTGTATTTGGCGACTCTGAAATAGTGGTTAGGCAGGTAAGAGACTCTATACACTGTCTTTCCCCGCATCTCAAAAGTTACCAGTATGAGGTATGGAGTTTAATGAACAAATTTTCTGCTTTTAATATAAATTCCATTCCTAGACTAAATAATGCTGAAGCAGATTTACTAGCTAATGTAGCCTCTAAACTTCTTCCTGCAGAAGGCTTATCCCCAAACACATTCTCTGTGGAGCTATTGTTTCGACCATCTGTTCCTGACAATATCACAAATTGGAGAGTATTTGACGATGATCAATAGATCATTAACTTTCTGCACATGGAAGAAACCTTTCAAGGCGCAGTGATAGATGAACGCACGCACGACAACAATTTGCACGATTTTACGGTAATACCTGATCCGAAATCTCCTGAAGCTCTATCGGACATGGTAAATTACATACCCAAATCTGTTGTTAGATTAGAAATTTTTTATGATTTTGAAGATAAATTTAAAAAGACGGTCAATTGCAAAACCAATAGTTCCTTGTTGTCTTATGAAAAAGTCAATTTAGGGACTAGTGAAAATCCTCAGTGTATCAATCTAGGCTTGGAATGTTCTAAGCAAGAAAAAGATGCTTTTGTTAAATTGTTTAAAGAATTTAAGGATGTATTTGCATGGGAATACGATGATCTTAAAACGTTTGATCCTAATATTATACAACATGTCATCCCAATGAAGCCCGAAACCTTACCCTTCCAACAGAAACTGAGGAAAATGCACCCTAAACTTGAACCGATCGTTCAAAAAGAATTGAATAAACTCCTAAGTGCTAAAATAATTTTTCCTGTTAGACACACTCAATGGGTATCCAACCTTGTCCCAGTTCGGAAGAAAAACGGGGAAATTCGACTTTGCGTCGATTTCTGAAACCTCAACAAAGCGTCTGACAAAGATAATTATCCTGTCTCGCCCATGGAACAGATCCTTCAACAAGTATCTGGTTCCGAGAGGCTATCCTTGCTGGATGGTTTCTCTGGATACAACGAAGTCTTGATGTCTTCGCCAGACCAACTAAAAACTACCTTCCGTACCCCGTGGGGCACTTACGCTTATCGCAAAATGCCCTTTGGATTGATTAATGCTGGTGCTACCTTTCAGAGAGCAATGGACATTCCTTTTCGAGGCTTAATCAATCACTCCTTCGTAGTTTACTTAGACGATGTGACCGTTTATTCTAAAAACAAATACGATCATCTAGCTCACTTACGAGCCGTTCTGCTACGATGTCGTAAATACGACATCTCCTTAAACCCCAAGAAGTCCATCTTTGCAGTAGAACAAGGTAAATTACTAGGATTCATTATGTCTAGTGATGGGATGATTATTGACCCCGAGAGGACTCAAGTCATCACTAAACTTCCCCCACCTACATCCAAAAAATCCATGCAGTCTTTCCTAGGCCAGATTAATTTCGTGAGAAGATTTGTCTCCAGTTTCTTCGAAATGGTCAGGCCTCTACAGAACCTGATTAAGAAAGACACCCAATATCACTGGGGACCCACAGAAAATCAAGATTTTAATGCCATAAAGAAGGCCATAATAAACGCTCCGTCTCTCATGAGCCCTGACTTCTCTCAAGATTTTACACTCTATACTTTTGCCTCTGATCGTTCCTATGCCGCAGTCCTAACTCAGAAGAATTTTGAGAAAAACGAAGTACCCATCGCCTTTATGAGCTCTCCTTTCAAAGGTGCTAAACTTAACTACCCAGCGGTCGATCGACACACCTATGTTGTTTTCAAAGCAGTTAAGCACTTCCGGTCCTATCTTTTGAAGTCAAGGACGAAAGTTATTGTCCCCTACCCTGCCGTATGAAATTTGTTAGTGCAAAAGGAGTTAGGAGAGAAGAGAGCCAACTGGGTCACCTCCTTGCAGGAGTATGACTTAGAGATCACCCCAGCACAGATTGTGAGAGGCCAAGGATTGTGTAAGTTGGTTGTTGATTCAGAAATAGGACAACAAGAAGATAGTGATACGTCAAACCTAGAACAACATGATCAAAGTTTGATTTGTTGCGCACAAAACCTCGTAAGTCCTTGGTACGACGATATTAGATTTTTTCTTGAACATGGATCAACACCCCATCACCTTGACCCCGCCAAAAGAAGAGAATTGAGACTAAAGTCTGCTTCCTTTCATCTAGTTAACGGTATACTGTTTTGTCAAAGTTTTGACGGTGTATTGATGCGTTGTCTTGAAAAAGATGAAGCAGAAAAAGTCTTGCTTGAGTTGCATGCAGGAGAAGCTGGTGGTCACTTCGGTGGCGACACTACTTCTCATAAGGTTTTAAGAGCCAGTTACGACTGGCCCACACTTTTTAGGGACGTCCATGCCTTGTGTCGTAAATGTATCATCTGTCAGAAAGCATCAGGGCGGTTGCAAAAACCAGCCTTTCCCTTGCAACCCGTCTCAGTGGATTCTCCTTTCCAGCAATGGGGCCTTGATATCATAGGTCCTATTAACCCTCTGTCCTCAGAACAACAAAATTATACTGTGACAGCCACATATTACTTTACTCGATGGTCTGAAGCTGCTGCGCTAAGAACTGTCAACACAAGTCAGGTAATTGCTTTTTTGAACTCGAATATTATCACTCGTTTCAGTATCCTTGATTGTCTAGTCTTTGATAACACTTCATACTTTTCTTCTCTTGAGATGACTGAGTTCGCTTTGGAGAAAGGAATAAAATTGAAGTATTCTGCTAGTTACTACCCCCAGGGCAATGGCTTAGCAGAATCAACAAACAAGAACTTGATCAAAATCATCAAGAGAACCGTGGCTGAAAATCACAAGAACTGGCACAATGCACTACTGAACGCACCGTGGCCTGATAGGGTAACCCCCAAAGCCTCTATAGGTAACTCCCCCTTTTTTCTCGTTTATGGCAGAGAAGCCATTTTTCCACCTCACATTCTTCTTCCTTCGCTTCAATTGTCACAAAAAGTCCAAGAAGAAGATTGTCCTCCTTTAGAAAGACGCATTAATGCTTTGATGAAGTTGGAAGAAGTAAGAACCCAAACTAAGCGTAAATTAGATCAACATCAACAACTGATTAAAAGCTGGTTCGATTCTAATTCTGCTTCTGATAGAAATTTTGAAGTAGGCGATCTCGTCTTGAAATGGGACAAACCACACGAAGGAAAGGGTGAGCACACCGAGTTTCAAAACTTATGGCTTGGGCCATTTTTAATTGCTGAAAAGTTGGGTCCTAGTTCCTTTCGATTGCAGAATCTTGAAGGGCATCTTGACACCTATCCGGTGAATGGCCAAGCCCTGAAAAGATACTTTGCTTGATAACCACCCTTGTATATTATGTAAATATTTCATTTTTGTTTGCATTTTTTGTTTGCTTTCTGTTTTGATTTTGATTTGAATTGATCAGTTTTATGTGTTTTTTGAAAAATACGGTTACCTGTGCACTGATCCATTCAGACAGAGACCATAGAAAAATTTCTTCGCTGAAATAACTTCTGAAAGTTTGTACAAACATCAGTGATGTATTGTTTAATTGATATCTAAGTTGGATTTTTTTTTTTGTTTGAAAGAAGTTTACTGATTTCAATCTCTAAGCAAAGTTTGTCATGATCATCTATTATCTTTTTATGCTGTCCCTTTTCCATAAAGGAATGAATCAAAAGATGTCTCCCTGTCATAGGAAGTTGTTTTTATAAATAAAACATTTCTGGAACTGAATAAAGGAAAGTGTTAAAAAAATTATGATGAGGTCTGAAAAAATATTTTAAATATCAATATTATCAGCGTCACCCCGCTCAACTATATATCTACAAAAGAAAAACAAAATAAAATTATGAATAAGCGCTGTGGGAAGTGCTTGTAAACCCGCCGGGATACTAAACAGGTCCGCTGGTAGCGGGTAAATGCATGCATGGCGCCAAGACAACTTCGCCGGGGTACTGAACAAGCCTGCTGGCAGCGAAGCAATGTCGGGTACATGAAAATCTGTAAAAAAAATATGAGAAACCTCTTTAATGTCCTTTATTCTGATCTAGAACTTCTTGACAGGATACAGATGTCAGAGTGGGTTAAATGGCAACCTTGTCGAGGCTATGGACGCCTGCTGGCAGTAGTGGCCATGCCAACAATATTGAAGATTTTATCTTTAATATCGTGACTTGCTAATCTTAAGATTGTTATTGGTATTCATCTTTTAGAACACTGCTGTAAAAAATGATTAATGATGATGTTAGTACGATTTTCTGGTTATTTTTTTTGAGTTGAAATTCTCTTTGTTGTCCTAAATCTGAATTTATTTCTTTTGACAGAGATAACTGCTTCTACCAGTGAGTCGCCATTGTTGGCAGCCAATTAATTTTTTTTCTATTGACCTATAAGCTGCCTACACCTATGTCTTCCGAACTTCAAATTGTTGTCGCTTTTTTTTAAATAGACGATATTTTCATTTCTTGTGACACTTGCAAATTGGTCTCCATTTAGTTTTCACGACTGTAAGCGTGAAAACTCCTCCATCGTTATTTGAACTGTCATGATCTTGCTATTGATATTTTGAATGGCACTTACCTTTGGTTTATCATTATGTGGCTGAAAGGATTTTTAAACTATGCCCATTTGGACATTCTTACATTTGCATAACTTGATTTTATTAAACTTATGAGGCATTGAGCATGTGGATTTATACTTGATTCAATTAATTGCATAAGGGTCACGATTTATTTTTGTTTTTATATACGATATGATCCTTATAATAATATTTTTATGGCTCCGGGCTTGTAAGTTTTATAAGTGGCAATTGGTACAATGGTTTAAAACGTTTGATTAAACATTTATGCAATGGCGCATGGTTAACACCCGGTTGGTTACACATTGAATATTCATGGTTTGAAAGACTATATTTAATGGCGCGTTGTCATATCACTCACTGTTTGATTCTTTGGTTGGCCAAATGATAAGGTTTTGAACTATGCTATGATTGATTGAACATATGTGGAATTCGCCGGTTGTACTTTGCCATAACTCTTATGCATGGTGGTGAATAACTCCACCACCCTCACATGCATGCATTAATGTGTTTCCCCTTTGATCATTCATTGCTGTTAGACCAAATGAATTTGCTCCTGTGCGTTGGTAAATTCGAACCAAACCCTTACCATGTGCTCGCACCATGGCCCCAGTCGTGAGGGCTAAACCCAATGGGAGCCAGGCTCTGTTGATGTTCGACAGTGATCGCAGTGACCTCGAGGACAATGGGTGGCTTCCATTTATACAAAAATTCGAGGGTTTTAACCTCTACGTTGCTCGACAATTCGCCATGACCTTTGATGGCTGTCGAGCCAAGGTCGACGATGTTCAATTGCAAATTGACGAGCAATTTATCAGTCTTGCTATGGGTTTTCCTGCCACTGGACAACGATGGTCTAAGAATTGCAAAGTAGAAGAGGTCCCTTGGACACTGCTCTTCCAGTCGCATAAGGTTATCTCTTGTGATAAAGGTTTGCCTGTGACTATGCTTAAATAGAGTTGGCATGATTTATTGATGATAATCAAACAGTTTATCACCTGCGAAGGTCGGTACGGGTTTGTTTTCTTACACCACCTTCGTTTGCTTATGGTTTTTATGGGTTATCATCTCAATATGCCCTATTAGTTGCATAGAAGCCTATTTAAAATGTCAAAGAAATACAAAAGGAACCAGGCTGATACTAGACTTTTTCATTATGGGCTGGTTAAGATTATTATTGTCTGTCATTTGGGGTTACACGGAGATTGTTGGAGTAATTTCCTTGCTCGGAATGATTTTGAGGATTTGAACCCTCCCAGTACCCTACAACATCCTGCTACCTAAACCCTTGGCCGACTCACCTACTGACCTACCCCATACTGTGAATAAGAACGTTGAGACTATGAAAAAAAATTCCAAAGCCAAACCGACTGTAAACGCCAAAGGCAAAAAGAATGCCCATTTGATTTCGCGGATGGCAAGAAATAAGCCAAAACCTCCTGTCAATCCTAACCCTATCGTGTTGAGTGAGGACTCTGATTCGGAAGTGGAGCGTTTCTTGGCTAGCGAGTACCCCTATTCAGAAGGTTTGTGTGCCGAACCCTCATATGACTTTGTGTCAAACCTACCCCCCTGCCTACAGGACGACCCTAACTACCCAGGCATTAAACTACCTTGTGAAGCCCCCGGTCATTCATCCAAGCCCTCTCCTGCTTTGTCAAAACCTACAGTGTCATCCTGTGATCAATGCAGCTCGTGGTTAGAGAGATATTATCTTGATGTTCCAATTCTACAGTCAAGAATTCACTCTTTGGAGGATCAGGTTGCACTGCTTACCAGTCAAAAGATTAAGCTACAAGCCGCTGATAAAAAACAAAGGACGACATGCTCCATCTTGTTTAAAAATGTGGAATCAGCTACAGCTGTCGTGAATTCTAAGTTGGCATAATTTGAGTAGCCTCACACAGGTATGTTTTATCACTTGTTTATATAACGAATTCGAATTTGGTTTTGGATAGCTCTGTTTACAGCATTGATTGGCTCTGTCACATTGTATGCATTCTATACATAGCTATGCATTGACTAAACGGAAGTTCGTTTTCCCAGTTTAGTTTTTATTGGATTTTCATCGATTTGATTGATCTTGGTGTGGATTTGATTTAGTTAAAGTGAATGATCTGCTGTCAATTGAAGTCGTTTGTATCTATTCTAGACATGAGTTGTTTCTCATATTCAATTTTGAACGCAATCATATTTTGTTTGGATTTCGTTGTAATGTATACGTTCTGATTGTCAATAATTTTGATGTGGTTAATTGTTACGGTTTTATGTCCCATATAACTTTCGACTAACAGGAATACAATTCAAATTATTTTCAATATGATTATGTTAATATGCATCCAAATCGTGAATGGATTCAATTCATAACGACTATGCTAAAACCCCAGCCGGTTAATTCGCATTGGTTTGCTGTTAGTTCCATCATGTTATCAATTGGATTATTATTGCAATAGATACTCTGTTTGAGTTTGATTTGTAAACGAGATTGAATTCACGATTTATTTCTATAATTAAAATCAGTCATGATTTGTTTTGATTGTTTGCCCAGCTTACAATTATCACTTCTGTTGATTCTATTAAGATTACGATCACAATTAGTCGATCCTGTCTGTTGACTTTGTAAGAAATTTATCACAATTTTGGTTGGGTTGTTGCTGTTAAGTATGATTTCGTTCACACATAATCGAAACAGTGTTTCTTTCTGTGTATTCGATTAATCGATATGAATCTCTTGCTATATCATTATAGCTATAACGAGTAGAAAATGGTTGTGTTGGATTAGATCGTATCACATACGATATGACTCATTATCGATTTCAATTGATATGAAACAGTCTTGTTACTGTTTGACCCGATTTTATGGTAACAGTAAAACAAAGTATTCTCACCCCTATTTTCAATTGAATCACTTTTGATTATGTTTAATGCTGAAAGATAAAATCATTTGAATCTTTAGTGATTTGTTTTAAATGATCATTGGAAGATAATTGAATTTAATTATTTCAAAAGATTTGATTTGATTCTGATCTTGTATGTTATTTTAGACTAGCTACAGAATCAGATGATTCTGTAGCTAAGTCTGTAAGATTAGATTTTTATTGTTTTGCTAATAAAATATTTTTCTAACTTGTTATTTTTGGTCTATTGCAGATGAATTCGAAATTGCAGTGGATTTGATGAGCAGTTAGAGGATACTTG
>ML797552.1:97129-109237 GCA_009831015.1 Picea engelmannii
TTGGATACTCTAGGAAGAAGTTATGATTGTTTTACCTGGAACACCTTCTTGAGACTAGTCAATAGGACTAGTCAAATACCCTATCTTACACAGGGTGTATCTACAAATTTAAGATGACCCAGAATCTGAAATTTTTACCACAGCTACAATAATAATTTCTATAAATGGCCTGTGGAGTTCAGGGTCTGAAACATCATAGAAAAGTTTTTATAGTGAAAATTCCACAATGACTCATTTCAGGATTATTCCAGAACCTGATCTTGTGAAAGCTATATCTCCGAAAGTATAAGTCCTCAAGAGATGAATTTTGAACCCAACGTACCTTGGTCTTTCTCCTAAATATAATCCAAGCCATTCCTTCTAAAATGTTGTATAAAACAAGTTATAGAAAAAATTCCACGGTGTCTCAGATGTAGCAGCGAAACCCCAAGACCTTGAGCTCTGATACCATATGTTAAGAACCAAATATCAATATAGCATAGAAAATTCTCGGAAAAAGTACTCAACGCCTTGATAAAAAGAGAATTTCAGATAACAAGCCTCTTCGAGGGGGCAACCTCCTTTTACCCCACTTAAATGTTCAAGTACAAGATGATTCAAAATGAAAATGTCTCCTTGGTATATATAGGAGACTAGGAGGTATAATTACAAATAATGGCCTAAAGCCGACATAATTAAAATAACATTACTAATCTAAATTACAACTAATGGCCGAAAGTCGACATAAATAGAATAGCATTACTAATCTAATATGCCCCAATTAATGGGTAATGAGCCAATATTAGGGCTTAACATAATGAGAGTTGGTGAGATGGAGGGAAGAGCTTGAGGAGCCCCTCTTGGTAAAAAGATCTTCTTTGAATCTAGATTTAGTTCAGGAAGAGAAGAATAGAAAGAATACAGAGAAGAGAGGAAGTCGTGACTCTGTTGCAGTCCGAGCTCACATTGTAAAGAGGCATTTTATATTAATACAATCATAGCAGTTTTTCCTGCATGTTGTTGTTCATGTGTTTGTGAGTTCATGAATGAATGTATTTATGTATTAATGATATGTTGTAGATGTATGTTAGATATGCATTTGCAGGGATAGATAGACTTTCCTATCTGATAGTTCTTTGATTTCAAGTTTGGATTCTTTGTGGTTTCATGCAATATTGCATGACAGAGTACTGCGGTCTCTGAAAACCAGTGCAGGATTGCACTTCTAAATTCTGCATAATTTCAAACAAAGACATGCCAAGAGGGCACACTAGCTAAAGTCATTAACTCAAGGAGGAAGCATCAAGGTTGTTGAACACCTTGAAGGAGAAACTATGCAGAGGAGAGCACCGAGAGGAGAAGAAGAATTGTTGAGAATTATGTAAAGGCTCTACCAAGAGGGCATTGAGAAAATGCACCAAATGCATTGAGGAGAACTCTATTTCGAGTTCAGTGAGAAGACAGAGTCACTGAGGATTCTGGAGAAATCTGCCAGGTGGGCATTGAGCAAGTACATAAAGTGCACAGAAGAATTCTATTTCGAGTTCAGAGAGAAAACATAATCACTAAGGATTCTATGGAAGCTCTTCCAGGAGGGAATTGAGCAGTCGCATAGAGGGAACAGAAGGACTCTTTTCGAGTTCTATTGGGAAGAGAAGTTTTAAGGAGAGACACTCATAGAGTTACTGAATACTCTGTTAAGATCAACAAGGAAGTCTTGAGTAGAAGGTCGTCAAGAGGACACCAAATTTCCCTTTGAGAACACAAAAGGGAAAGTCCCCTAGAGGCTTGGGTAAACAAACCTCAGGAAGGATAGTGCCTTAGCGCACTGAGTAACAATAGAGTGAGAAGAAGGTCGAGAAACCCTTTGAGGGTTCACAGTCAACAAAGTTCAGGAGGGATAGCGTTCCTAGAACACAGGTGATATCCAAAGGAATTGAGTTCGTAGAGGAAGGAAAGGTCGAGGCCTTTGAAACTTTAGAAAATCTCCCAAGGGGAGGGAGGAAGTTCTCAAGCTTAAGAGGGAGCACAACTGTCGTTAGACCAGCTAGAGAGACGAGATCTGGACCATCTAGTTTCACGTCCAGACAACAAGAGGAGAGAGCACAGAAGATTAGATCTGGGCTGTCAGATCTAGCGTCGATATCTGACAACCGTTGGATCGAGTGAAGACGCACAAAGTTTATTCTCTGAAAGACGCACAGAAGAGAAGAAACAGATGGTGTAGATGCTTCATGGAGAAGTGTGAAATCCCATAGGCCATTAGATCTCACAGCTCTGTGAAGAAGTTAAGACTGAGCGTCTTTTAGTGTTCTAAATCTTAGGAGGAGTAGCGACCATTGGATGAGAAACAACAGGAGCCGTTGATTTCCCTTTGGAGTGGAATTTTGGCATTTCAGCATTTCGGGGTTTGGCATTTCGTAAATTCCGATGACAAGGAGCCGGGGCACTTTACGTTGAAAACCATGAAGTCGCGAAACGTGGTGTGTCTTTGGAGTAGGGATTTGGTCATGGAGGAAGCAGTCACATGGACCGAGATTTGGTCAGGGACTAATCATCATTGAGCCCATTTCAACATTTTGGCATTTCGGGGTTCGGGAAGTAGAGGAGGCTGTGATTTTGGAATCGAGAGTTTCAAACTCCTGGTTCACGAAATCCTGAGAGATATAGAGCCATTGGATCGAGGAAGATCTCAGTCGTACATCATGTGGGAGGTGAGACTTCAGGAATTCGGGAATCAGAGTTTCGAAAGGTAAGGAAACTCTCTCCTATGAATTTTCATGAGTCGTGAAATCCCGAAGAGCGAAAGGAAAAATTCCCGAAAGGTTGAGGGACAATAGCCATTGGGCCCCAATCGGGTTTTAAGGTTTCGGGACTCAAGAGGTAGAGTTGCATGGTCAACACAACTCCCGAAATCATGAAGAGAGAAATGTCGAAAGGTGGGTCCCAAGTATTAGTCAGAGGGTATGTACGGCAGAAGTCAAAGGAGTGGTCAAGGTTCAGAGAAAATCCCAAAAGAACGTAAGCCATTGGATCGAGGTAGGCCCACAACCGTCGATCTCGCCAAAGGAGAAATTTCGGAGTTCAGGGAATGGAGTGACCAGTGGTTGGGGTCGTTGCATTTCAAACTCCCAGTTACCGAAATCCTGATACAACAAGGACCATTGGATCTAAGGGAGCAATAGTTCGTAAGGAGTTTTATCACTGTTATTTCTGATCATTCCTTCATTGTGGGTGTGATCTGTTGTATGTACTGCATGTACCCAAAAGACGCATGTCAACTTGGAATCCATTAACATAGTTTGAGTCATTTCTTGCACTGTCATGTTCTTTCTTTCGACTACTCCATTTTGTTGTGGTGGCCTAGCAACAAATAATTGCCTCTTTATCCCATGCTGACTGTAGAAATCCATAAATTCATTTGAAGTAAACTCTCCTCCATTGTCTGATCTCAAACATTTGATTTTTGAATCTATTTCATTTTCAACCATATCCTTGTACATATTGAATTTCTTGAATTCCTATGATTTCTTCATTAGAAAACAACCTGCAGTCATTCTTCTAGAGTCATCAATCAATAGCATAAAGTATTTCTCACCTTTCAACCCCTTTTTTCTAGTTGGTCCAACTAGATTAATATGCACAATTTCCAGCAGTCTTTTTGTGGAGTATTCCTTTGATTTGAACTTGGTCTTGGTTTTGTTTCCTTGTTGACAATGCTTGGATAATGTATTTATTAGATTCATGATATGGGGAATTTATCTGACTACTTCCTTCCTACTAACTTTGAAAATATTATCAAACTTTATGTGACCCATTCTTTCGTGCCATAGCCAAACTTCATCTTCCTTTCCTAAACAACACTTTTCCTTTCCAATTTCACTTAGTAAGTATATGTTGCTTGAAGTTATCACAGCTGAGCCGCCACTCTTCCTGAATATTCTTTTATTATTTTGCATTTATGTGAATCAAACACAAGTTTGAGACCTTGGTCACACATTTGGATTACACTCAGAAGATTGTGCTTCATATCTTCCACTAGTAGAACATTTTCTGCCTTGGCATCCTTACTTCCAATCGTGACTGTGCCTCTTCCAATAAGATTTTGGATGAGTTATCATTTCCAAAAGAGTCTGACCCATCTCTTTCCATTTTCAAAGTTAGAAACATGTCATTATCACCTGTTATATGCTTTGAACAACCACTGTCAACATACCAACTATGTTTCTTGTGTTGAGCTTATACAACGAGTGTGCATTCTTCATTTTTATATTGATTATGCTTCTTTATCCATATTCATTGAGGCTCTTGTTTGTGATTGTGATGAAGGAGCATCACTCCAAGCTAGCTACACACCATCCAACCAGCACATCAAAGCGTGCATTCAATGGAAGGAGAGAGGCCCAGTCCTCTCATTTTTCAAAATTTTGAAAAATTGTATTAAATGTTGTAAGGCTAGTAGAGCCAAAAGCCATGCATGTGCACAGGCTTTAGATAAAGTTTGCCTTAAATGGTTGTAAGACTAATATCTAGATCTGATTCGGACTAGAATACCATTCAATGTAATTGAATTAAATTTAATGAGAGTTGGTGAGATGGAGGGAAGAGCTCGAGGAGCCCCTCTTGGTAAAAAGATCTTCTTTGAATCTATAGTTAGTTTAGGCAGAGAAGAACATAAAGAATACAAATAAGAGAGGAAGTCGTGACTCTGTTGCAGTCCGAGCTCACATTGTAAAGAGGCATTTTATATTAATACAATCATAGCAGTTTTTCCTGCATGTTGTTGTTCATGTGTTTCTGAGTTCATGAATGAATGTCTTTATGTGTTAATGATATGTTGTAGATGTATGTTAGATATGCATTTGCAGGGATAGATAGACTTTCCTATCTGATAGTTCTTTGATTTCAAGTTTGGATTCTTTGTGGTTTCATGCAAGATTGCATGACAGAGTACTGTGGTCTCTGAAAACCAGTGCAGGATTGCACTTCTAAATTCTGCATAATTTCAAACAAAGACGTGCCAAGAGGGAACACTAGCTAAATTCATTGACTCAGGAGGAAGCCTCAAGGTTGTTGAACACCTTGAAGGAGAAACTATGCAGAGGAGAGCACCGAGAGGAGAAGAAGAATTGTTGAGAATTATGTAAAGGCTCTGCCAGGAGGGCATTGAGCAAATGCACCAGATGCATTGAGGAGAACTCTATTTCGAGTTCGGTGAGAAGACAGAGTCACTGAGGATTCTGGAGAAATCTGCCAGGTGGGCATTGACCAAGTGCATAGAGTGAACAGAAGAATTCTATTTCGAGTTCAGAGAGAAAATATAATCACTAAGGATTCTATGGAAGCTCTTCCAGGAGGGCATTGAGCAATTGCATAAAGGGCACAGAAGGACTCTTTTCAAGTTCTGTTGGGAAGAGAAGTGTCAAGGAGAGACACTCATAGAGTTAATGAATACTCTGTTAAGATCAACAAGGAAGGCTTGAGAAGAAGGTCGTCAAGAGGACACCAGATTTCCCTTTGAGAACACAAAAGGGCAAGTCCCCTAGAGGCTTGGATAAACAAACCTCAGGAAGGATAGTGCCTTAGCGCACCGAGTAACAATAGAGTGAGAAGAAGGTCGAGAAACCCTTTGAGGGTTCACAGTCGACAAAGCTCAGGAGGGATAGCGTTCCTAGAACACAGGAAATATCCAAAGGAATTGAGTTCGCAGAGGAAGCAAAGGTCGAGGCCTTTGAAACTTCAGAAAATCTCCCAAGGGGAGGGAGGAAGTTCTCAAGCTCAAGAGGGAGCACAACTTTCGTTAGATCAGCTAGAGAGACGAGATCTGGACCTTCGAGTTTCACGTCCATACAACAGGAGGAGAGAGTGTAGAAGATTAAATCTAGGCCGCCAGATCTAGCGTCGATATCTGACAACCGTTGGATCGAGCGAAGACGCACAAAGTTTATTCTCTGGAATCCACACAGAAGAGAAGAAATAGATGGTGTAGATGCTTCGTGGAGAAGTTTGAAATCCCATAGGCCATTAGATCTCACAGCTCTGTGAGGAAGTTAAGACTGAGCGTCTTTTAGTGTTATAAAGCTCAGGAGGAGTAGCGACCATTGGATGAGAAGAAACATGAGCTGTTGATTTCCCTTTGGAGTGGAATTTCGGCATTTCATCATTTCAGGGTTCGGCATTTCGTAAATTTTGATGACAAGGAGTCGGGGTACTTTACGTTGAAAACCTCGAAGTTGCGAAACACGACGTGTCTTTGGAGTAGGGTTGTGGTCACGGAGGAAGCAGTCACATGGACCGAGATTTGGTCATGGACTAATAATCGTTGAGCCCATTTCAACATTTCGGCATTTCGGGGTTCGGGAAGTATAGGAGGCTATGATTTTGGAATCGAGAGTTTCAAACTCCCAGTTCACGAAATCCCGAGAAATCTAGAGCCATTGGATCGAGGAAGATCTCAGCCGTACATCATGTGGGAGGTGAGGCTTCAGGAATTCAGGAATTGGAGTTTCGAAAGGTAAGGAAACTCTCTCCTATGAATTTTAACGAGTCGTGAAATCCCGAAGAGAGAAAGGAAAAATTCCCGAAAGGTTGAGGGAAAATAGCCATTGGGCCCCAATCAGGTTTTGAGGTTTCAGGACTCAAGAGGTAGAGTTGCATGGTAAACAAAACTCCTGAAATCATGAAGAGAGAAATGTCGAAAGGTGGGTCCCAAGTATTAGTCAGAGGGTATGTACGATGGAAGTCAAAGGAGTGGTCAAGGTTCAGAGAAAATCCCAAAAGAACGTAAGACATTGGATCGAGGTAGGCCCACAACCATCAATCTCGCCAAAAGAGAAATTTCGGAGTTCAGGGAATGGAGTGACCAGTGGTTGGGGTCGTTTCATTTCAAACTCCGAGTTACTGAAATCCCGATACAACAAGGACCATTCGATCTAAGGGAGCGATAATTCGTAAGGAGTTTTATCACTGTTATTTCTGATCAGTCCTTCATTGTGGGTGTGATCTATTGTATGCACTGCATGTACCCAAAAGACGCCTGTCAACTTGGAATCCATTAACATAGTTTGAGTCATTTCTTGCACTGTCATGTTCTTTCTTTCGACTACTCCATTTTGTTGTGGTGACCTAGCAAAAAATAATTGCTTCTTTATCCCATGCTGACTGTAGAAATCCATAAATTCATTTGAAGTAAAATCTCCTCCATTGTCTGATCTCAAACATTTGATTTTTGAATCTATTTCATTTTCAACCATATCCTTGTACATCTTGAAGTTCTTGAATTCCTATGATTTCTTCCTTAGAAAACAAACTGCAGTCATTCTTGTAGATTCATCAATCAATAGCATAAAGTATTTCTCACCTTTCAACCCCTTTTTTCTAGTTGGTCCAACTAGATTAGTATGCACAATTTCCAGCAGTCTTTTTGTGGAGTATTCCTTTGATTTGAACTTGGTCTTGGTTTTCTTTCCTTGTTGACAATGCTTGGATAATGTATTTATTAGATTCATGATATGGGGAATTTATCTGACTACTTCCTTCCTGCTAACTTTGAAAATATTATCAAACTTTATGTGACCCATTCTTTCGTGCCATAGCCAAACTTCATCTTCCTTTCCTAAACAACACTTTTCCTTTCCAATTTCACTTAGTAAGTATATGTTGCTTGAAGTTATCACAGCTGAGCCACCACTCTTCCTGAATATTCTTTTATTATTTCGCATTTATGTGAATCAAACACAAGTTTGAGACCTTGGTCACACATTTGGATTACACTCAGAAGATTGTGCTTCATATCTTCCACTAGTAGAACATTTTCTGCCTTGGCATCCTTACTTCCAATCTTGACTGTGCCTCTTCCAATGAGATTTTGGATGAGTTATCATTTCCAAAAGAGTCTGATCCATCTCTTTCCATTTTCAAAGTTAGAAACATGTCATTATCACCTGTCATATGCTTTGAACAACCACTGTCAACATACCAACTACTTTTCTTGTGTTGAGCTTATACAACGAGTGTGCATTCTTCATTTTTATATTGATTATGATTCTTTATTCATATTCATTGAGGTTCTTGTTTGTGATTGTGATGCAGGAGCATCACTCCAAGCCATCTACGCACCATCCAACCAACACATCAAAGCGCACATTCAATGGAAGGAGAGAGGCCTAGCCCTCTCGTTTTTCAAAATTTTGAAAAATTGTATTAAATGTTGTAAGGCTAGTAGAGCCAAAAGCCATGCATGTGCGCAGGCTTTAGATAAAGTTTTCCTTAAATGGTTGTAAGGCTAATATCTAGATCTGATTCGGACTAGACAACCTTTCAATGTAATTGAATGAAATTTAATGAGAGTTGGTGAGATGGAGGGAAGAGCTCGAGGAGCCCCTCTTGGTAAAAATATCTTCTTTGAATCTAGAGTTAGTTCAAACAGAGAAGAATAGAAAGAATACAGAGAAGAGAGGAAGTCATGACTCTGTTGTATTATGAGCTCACATTGTAAAGAGGCATTTTATATTAATACAATCATAGCAGTTTTTCCTGCATGTTGTTGTTCATGTGTTTGTGAGTTCATGAATGAATGTCTTTATGTGTTAATGATATTTTGTAGATGTATGTTAGATATTCATTTGTAGGGATAGATAGACTTTCCTATCTGATAGTTCTTCGATTTCAAGTTTGGATTCTTTGTGGTTTCATGAAAGATTGCATGACAGAGTACTGCGGTCTCTGAAAACCAGTGCAGGATTGCACTTCTAAATTCTGCATAATTTCAAACAAAGAAGTGCCAAGAGGGAACACTAGCTAAAGTCATTGACTCAAGGAGGAAGCCTCAAGGTTGTTGAACACCTTGAAGGAGAAACTATGCAGTGGAGAGCACCGAGAGGAGAAGAATAATTGTTGAGAATTATGTAAAGGCTCTACCAGGAGGGCATTGAGAAAATGCACCAGATGCATTGAGGAGAACTCTATTTCGAGTTCGGTGAGAAGACAGAGTCACTGAGGATTCTGGAGAACTCTTCTAGGTGGGCATTGAGCAAGTGCATAGAGTGCACAAAAGAATTCTATTTCGATTTCAGAGAGAAAACATAATCACTAAGGATTCTATGGAAGCTCTTCTAGGAGGGCATTGAGCAGTTGCATAGAGGGCACAGAAGGACTCTTTTCAAGTTCTGTTGGGAAGAGAAGTGTCAAGGAGAGACACTCATAGATTTACTGAATACTCTATTAAGCTCAGCAAGGAAGGCTTGAGCAAAAGGTCGTCAAGAGGACACCATATTTCCCTTTGAGAACACAAAAGGGCGAGTCCCCTAGAGGCTTGGGTAAACAAACCTCAGGAAGGATAGTGCCTTAGCGCACCGAGTAACAATAGAGTGAGAAGAAGGTCGAGAAAACCTTTGAGGGTTCACAGTCGACAAAGCTCAGGAGGGATAGAGTTCCTAGAACACAAGCGATATCCAAAGGAATTTAGTTCGTAGAGGAAGCAAAGGTCGAGGCCTTTGAAACTTCAGAAAATCTCCCAAGGGGAGGGAGGAAGTTCTCAAGCTCAAGAGGGAGCACAACTTCCGTTAGATCAGCTAGAGAGACGAGATTTGGACCGTCGAGTTTCACGTCTAGAAAATAGGAGGAGAGAGCGCAAAAGAATAGATCTGGGCCATCAGATCTAGCGTCGATATCTGACAACCATTGGATCGAGCGAAGACGCACAAATTTTATTCTTTGGAAGCCGCACAGAAGAGAAGAAACAAACGGTGTATATGCTTCGTGGAGAAGTGTGAAATCCCGTAGTCCATTAGATCTCACATCTCTGTGAGGAAGTTAAGACTGAGCGTCTTTTAGTGTTCTAAACCTCAAGAGGAGTAGTGACCATTGGATGAGAAGAAACAGGAGCCGTTGATTTCCCTTTGGAGTGGAATTTCGACATTTCAGCATTTCGGGGTTCGACATTTCGTAAATTTCGATGACAAGGAGCCAGGGAAATTTACGTTGAAAACCCCGAAGTTGCGAAACATGACGTGTCTTTGGAGTAGGGTTGTGGTCATAGAGGAAGCAATCACTTGGACCGAGATTTGGTTAGGGACTAATCATCGTTGAGCCCATTTCAACATTTTGGCATTTCGGGGTTCGAGAAGTAGAGGAGGCTGTGATTTTGGAATCAAGAGTTTCAAACTCCCGATTCACGAAATCCAGAGAGATCTAGAGCCATTGGATCGAGGAAGATCTCAGCCGTACATCATGTGGGAGGTGAGGCTTCAGGAATTTGAGAATTAGAGTTTCGAAAGGTAAGGAAACTCTCTCCTGTGAATTTTCACGAGTCGTGAAATCCCGAAGAACGAAAGGAAAAATTCCCGAAAGGTTGAGGGACAATATCAATTGGGCCGCGATCGGGTTTTGAGGTTTCGGGACTCAAGAGGTAGAGTTGCATGATCAACAGAACTCCTGAAATCATGAAGAGAGAAATGTCAAAAGGTGGGTCCCAAGTATTAGTCAGAGGGTATGTACGGTGGAAGTCAAAGGAGTGGTCAAGGTTCAGAGAAAATCCCAAAAGAACGTAAGCCATTGGATCAAGGTAGGCCCACAACCGTCGATCTCGCCAAAGGAGAAATTTCAGAGTTCAGGGAATGGAGTGACCAGTGGTTGGGGTTGTTTCATTTCAAACTCCCAGTTACCGAAATTCTGATACAACAAGGACCATTGGATCTAAGGGAGCGATTTCGGGTTTCAGAGGTTGAAGAATCAAGGAACTTACATCAGGATTCGCGAAGTCGCGAAATCCAAAATTCCTTTTTCAGTAAAAGTCCCGATCACACTTGTTGGTCAGGTGTGTAGAGTTAGCGCCCTGTATTTGATCACGCAGGCATAACTCATAAGGACATGTGGATACACCCTTGTGTTTGTGAGATATTCCACGTGGGGAAAATCGAAGAGGCAATCTGACTCAGGGAAATTTTTAGAACGATCCTAAGACCGAGAGGTTGCGCAGAAACTGTTGAGGCAGGGGGTGTTGCATCATATTGTTGTTTTTTTTTGTGATTATTTTGGAGGAACTATCATTCTACAATATTTGGCCTTATGTCCAAAGTTGTTTCACTTGTAGCATTCCATTTCAATACTCAAGCATTCAAACTTGTTGTATCTTCTTCTCTCTGTTTCACTAGGCCTTCTTGGATAACCATTTCATGCAAATTTTTTATAGTTGTTTATGTTCCTACTATTTTCCTACAATTTACAATCTTATGTCCAAAATTGTTACATGAATAACATAGTCCAAGGAAGGTAGTTTGATACTTGGTTGTCGAAGATATTCTGAAAGGAGCTAACTCTTATGAATCCTTCTTATTCTTGAGGCCTTTTTCTTTCTGATTGTTTCTTTATTCTGGAATCTGAATCTTCTGGGTGGTGGAACATCTATGTGATCTTCCTTATAGAACTTCTTGTCTTCTTCCTTCTCAGGAGATCCTCTTATTTTCTTTGTGTAGCTTCTTGGTTTTGTTTCTTGATCTATTTTTTTGGAGCTTGATCCCTTTAATGTTTGGTTGTATCTTATTCTGGACTTGTCATGATGTGGCCTTTGACTGTTAATAATCTCATCCAAAACTTTAGAATTGTTCTGCATGTTTTTCTTCTGAAGGTCTTTTCTCAATGTGACAATCTTTTCTTCCAAGTTTCCAATGATATCGTCTCTTTCTTCTAACTGTTCTCTGAGTGCTTCCTCAATTATATTGTCTTCTTCTACTTGTATTTTTAATTTAGTGATCATCTGCTCTAGTTATTCACAGTTGGAATCCTAAACTCCCTCTTTTATTTTTAGTTCTTCCTGAAGTAACATGTTTTTCTTATTTTCCCTTTTTATAACTTCTATGACACTCAACAATTCTTCTTTGTATTCAACTTCCACCTCTTCATATTATTCTTTGGATCCTTCTTCATTAGAATCTTCTACTTCCATGAATAATACACTTCATGTATCACTATCATTGACTTCATATTCATGTAATGTCCCCCACCTCTTAGAGAGGTAATGAGGAGACTCAGTGGCTTGGGCACCCCCACTAGGTCATAGTCTCACACTGAAGGGGGGAAAAAGTCAAGAAGTTAAAAGTTATATTTTTAAGTTGACTTAAGAAAGGAAAA
>ML797552.1:124462-136115 GCA_009831015.1 Picea engelmannii
TTATTTGGATTTGTGTGAGCACTGTGCTTATGGAAAACAAAAGAGAGTCATATTTCTCAGAGTCAATAAAGAAAATAAGAGTGAAAGGTTAGAGCTTGTGCATACAGATGTATGGGGACCATCTCAGGTATCATCTCTTGGTGTCTCTCATTATTATGTTACTTTTATTGATGATGCAACTATAAAAACTTGGTTTTAATGCATTTGAAAAAAATATTATGTTTTTGATACTTTTAAGAAATGGAAAGCTTTGGTTGAGAATGAGATAGGAAAAAAGCTTGAAGTATCTCATATTAGACAATGGAGGTGAATATTTCAGCAAGGAGTTTGATGATTATTGTTCATACCATGGGATTCGTAGAGAGAAAACAATTCCAGGAACACCACAAGAAAATGGTGTGTCAGAAAGGATGAACAGGACAATCATGGAGCGTGCAAAGAGTATGAACTTGCATGTTAGGTTGCCCTTACATTTCTGGGTAGATGTTGTAGATACTATTGTTTACTTAATAAACATTTGACCTTCAATATATTTGGACGGTGGAATTCCATAGGAGGCATGGACAGGTAAAAAAGTAAACTATTCTTTTTTGAAGACTTTCGGTTGTGAAGCATTTGTCCATATTGATAAAGAAAATAGAACAAAGATTGAGGCAAAATTCAAGAAGTGTACCTTTATTGGATACAGTGTTAATGATATTAATTATCGTTTATGGGATTATGAAAATCAAAAAATCATTAGGAGAAGAGATGTCATATTCAATGAGAATGTCATGGACAAAGATCAGTTGCAGGGAAAGAAACAGGAAAAAGAAAAACCATAATACACATTGCTTGATGAGATCACTAAAAAATAAATTCCAAAGGTACGAGAAAATCAAAATGTACAACAATAGGAGTAGTAGGTACCTCAAGCTCCTGCAAGTGTTGTTATAATATCTATTAGGTTAAGTAGACCCCCTGAATGATACTCTTCTGCATTGTATTATTTATTGTTGACTGATTCTAGTGAACCAGAAAGTTATGAAGAGGCAATGCAGGTAGAAACTAAAAAGAAGTGGGAGCAAGGAATGAAAGAGGAAATGGAATCCTTGGTAAATAACCAGACTTGGGACTTGGTTTAGTTTCCTGCCAAAAAAAAAAAAAAAGGGTTTACAGGTTGAAGGAAGAAAATGGAGGCAAAAATAGGTACAAGGCTAGACTTGTTGTAAATGGGTTTGCACAAAATAAAGGTATAGATTTTGATGAAATGTTTTCTCATGTTGTTAATATGACTTCGATTAGGACTATTTTAAGTCTTTTGGCAGTATAATATTTTCATATTGAACAATTAGATGTAAAAACAATTTTTCTCCATGGGGATTTGGAGGAAGAGATTTATATGCAACAACCACAGGGTTATAAGGTCAAAGGAAAGGAGAATTTGGTATGCATGTTGAATAAGAGATTGTATGACCTAAATCAATATCCAAGGCAGTGGTATTTGAATTTTGATAGGTTTATGACAAAAAAAGGTTATAGTAGATGTCATTATGATCACTGTGTTTATTTTGAAAGGCTAGAAAATGGAAGTTATACTATCTTGCTATTGTATGTAGATGACATGTTTGTTGTAGGGTATAATATGTAGGATATAAATGTGCTCAATAAGAAATTATCTAATTCATTTATGATTGTTGGGTGTGGGCCCAGTTCGGGAGAAAAGCACGACGTGGGAGAAATACAATTGGAAAGAGAAGCAACATGCATAGAGCAGATGTGCACGTAGGAAAATCAACACATGTAAGGCAAATGTGTATGCAGGAGAAGCAACACATGCAAGAAAAACATGCATGAAGAAGAGGAAAGCATGTGAGGTGCACATGGAAGAAGACCTAACCATGATAGGGTTAGGGTTTTGGTAAGAGAATGCAATGGCTGGTAAGCTAGAAATATGTATAAATAGGTACCTAGGAGGTCTAGGTCGGGGTTTTGGGGTTGTTGGATGTCATGTTGTAAGTTGTTGAGATGATGGGATTAAATAAGGTAGATCTTGAGGGTTAGATCATAGGATGAGGAGCCTGGTGTGATCTAGTCCACCTCATTCTATATCTCGACCTGTTTTGATGGAGAGTTGTAATGCGCAAGGCGTTGTAGTTTTGGAACAATATAATAAAATAACAGAGAAGCCAAATCTTTGTGGACGTAGCCTGGGAGAGGTGAACCATGGTAGATCATGTGTTATGTGATTTAATATTGTGTATTTCCTTTACTGTCAATGAATAGATATTAGATAGATACATGAATGACTTGGCCATATCTGTTATTTTTCATGGATGAATAAGAATGACAGGGTATTTAATATAATTTGAATGTTGAGGTAACCAATGAAGACCCCATATTTTAATCTCAGATCCCCACTCATTCCCAGGATGAAAGCACATGAGCATTGTAGCCACCCATAAGAACTATCTTGGGTGAGACTGTGTAGTGCACCTTGTGTACTATGTTTCCTTCTAGTTTTACCAGAGGGGATGATAGTTTTAGAGGGGTTTTGTTGGAAACCATAGTAGACATGAAATTGGGTCAGCCCTAGAATTGTAGCACGAAGGGAGTTAAACCAACAAATGGTTTTGTTGTCGGTTGGAACAGAAAGGGATTGAGTGAATGAGACCTGTTGAAGAATCATGAAGCTCTATCAGACATGGTAAATTACATACCCAAATCTGTTGTTAGATTAGAAATTTTTTATAATTTTGAAGATAAATTTAAAAAGACGGTCAATTGCAAAACCAATAGTTCCTCGTTGTCTTATGAAAAAGTCAATTTAGGGACTAGTGAAAATCCTCAGTGTATCAATCTAGGTTTGGAATGTTCTAAGCAAGAAAAAGATGCTTTTGTTAAATTGTTTAAAGAATTTAAGGATGTCTTTGCATGGGCATACGATGATCTTAAAACGTTTGATCTTAATATTATACAACATGTCATCCCAATGAAGCCCCAAACCTTACCCTTCCAACAGAAACTGAGGAAAATGCACCCTAAACTTGAACCGACCGTTCAAAAAGAATTGAATAAAATCCTAAGTGCTAAAATAATTTTTCCTGTTAGACACACTCAATGGGTATCCAACCTTGTCCCAGTTCGGAAGAAAAACGGGGAAATTCGACTTTGCGTCGATTTTCGAAACCTCAACAAAGCGTCTGACAAAGATAATTATCCTGTCCCGCCCATGGAACAGATCCTTCAACAAGTATCTGGTTCCAAGAGGCTATCCTTGCTGGATGGTTTCTCTGGATACAACCAAGTCTTGATGTCTTCGCCAGACCAACTAAAAACTACCTTCCGTACCCCATGGGGCACTTACGCTTATCAAAAAATGCCCTTTGGATTGATTAATGTTGGTGCAACCTTTCAGAGAGCAATGGACATTGCTTTTCGAGGCTTAATCAATCACTCCTTCGTAGTTTACTTAGATGATGTGACCGTTTATTCTAAAAACAAAGACGATCATCTAGCTCACTTACAAGTCGTTCTGCTACGATTTCATAAATACGACATCTCCTTAAACCCCAAGAAGTCCATCTTTGCAGTAGAACAAGGTAAATTACTAGGATTCATTGTGTCTAGTGATGGGATGATTATTGACCCTGAGAGGACTCAAGTCATCACTAAACTTCCCCCACCTACATCCAAAAAATCCATACAGTCTTTCCTAGGCTAGATTAATTTCGTGAGAAGATTTGTCCCCAGTTTCTCCGAAATGGTCAGGCCTCTACAGAACCTGATTAAGAAAGACACCCAATATCACTGGGGACCCACAAAAAATCAATCTTTTAATGCCATAAAGAAGGCCATAATAGACGCTCCGTCTCTCATGAGCCCTGACTTCTCTCAATATTTTACACTCTATACTTTTGCCTCTGATCGTTCCTATGCCGCAGTCCTAACTCAGAAGAATTCTGAGAACAACGAAGTACCCATCGCCTTTATGATCTCTCCTTTCAAAGGTGATGAACTTAACTACCCAGTGGTCGATCGGCAAACCTATGATGTTTTCAAAGCAGTTAAGCACTTCCGGTCCTATATTTTGAAGTCAAGGACGAACGTTATTGTCCCCTACCCTGCCGTACGGAATTTGTTAGTGCAAAAGGAGTTACGAGAGAAGAGAGCCAACTGGGTCACCTCCTTGCAGGAGTATGACTTAGAGATCACCCCAGAACAGATTGTGAGAGGCCAGGGATTGTGTAAGTTGGTTGTTGATTCAGAAATAGGACAGCAAGAAGATAGTGATACGTCAAACCTAGAACAACGCGATCAAAGTTTGATTTGTTGCACACAAAACCTCGTAAGTCCTTGGTATGACGATATTAGATTTTGTCTTGAACATGGATTAGCACCCCGTCACCTTGACCCCGCCAAAAGAAGAGCGTTGAGACTAAAGTCCGCTTCCTTTCATCTAGTTAACGGTATACTATTTCATCAAAGTTTTGACGACGTACTGATGCGTTGTCTTGAAAAAGATGAAGCAGAAAAAGTCTTGCTTGAGTTGCATACAGGAGAAGCTGGTGGTCACTTCGGTGGCAAAACTACTGCTCATAAGGTTTTAAGAGCCAGTTACTACTGGCCCACGCTTTTTAGGGACTCCCATGCCTTGTGTCGTAAATGTATCATCTGTCAGAAAGCATCAGGGTGGTTGCAAAAACCAGCCTTTCCCTTGCAACCCGTCTCAGTGGATTCTCCTTTCCAGCAATGGGGCCTTGATATCATAGGTCCTATTAACCCTCCGTCCTCACAACAACACAAGTATATTGTGAAAACCACAGATTACTTTACTCGATGGTTTGAAGCTGTTGCGCTAAGAACTGTCAACACAAGTCAGGTAATTTCTTTTTTGAACTCGAATATTATCACTCGTTTCGGTATCCCTGATTGTCTAGTCTTTGATAATGCTTCATACTTTTCTTCTCTTGAGATGACTAAGTTCTCTTTGGAGAAAGGAATAAAACTGAAGTATTCTGCTAGTTACTACCCCTAGGGCAATGGCTTAGCAGAATCAACAAACAAGAACTTGATCAAAATCATCAAGATAACCGTGGCTAAAAATCACAAGAACTGGCACAATGCACTACTGAACGCACTGTGGGCTGATAGGGTAACCCCCAATGCCGCTATAGGTAACTCCCCATTTTTTCTCGTTTATGGCAGAGAAGCCATTCTTCCACCTCACATTCTTCCTCCTTCACTTCAATTGTCACAAAAAGTCCAAGAAGAAGATTGTCCTCCTTTAGAAAGACACATTAACGCTTTGATAAAGTTGGAAGAAGTAAGAACCCAAGCTAAGCGTAAATTAGATCAACATCAACAACTGATTAAAAGATGGTTCGATTCTAATTCTGCTTCTGATAGAAATTTTGAAGTAGGCGATCTCGTCTTGAAGTGGGACAAACCACACGAAGGAAAGGGTGAGCACACCAAGTTTCAAAACTTATGGCTTGGGCCATTTTTAATTGTTGAAAAGTTGGGTCCTAGTTCCTTTCGATTGCAGAATCTTGAAGGGCAGCTTGACACCTATCCGGTGAATGGCCAAGCCCTGAAAAGATACTTTTCTTGATAACCACCCTTGTATATTATGTAAATATTTCGTTTTTGTTTGCATTTTTTGTTTGCTTTATGTTTTGATTTTGATTTGAATTGATCATTTTTATGTGTTTTTTGAAAAATATGCTTACCTGTGCACTGAGCCATTCAGACAAAGACCATAGAAAAATTTATTCGCTGAAATAACTTATGAAAGTTTGTACAAACATCAGTGATGTATTGTTTAATTGATATCTAAGTTGGAAAAATTTTGTTGTTTGAAAGAAGTTTACTGATTTCAATCTCTGAGCAAAGTTTGTCATGATCATCTATTATCTTTTTACGCTGTCCCTTTTCCATAAAGGAATGACTCAAAAGATGTCTCCCTGTCACAGGAAGTTGTTTTTATAAATAAAACATTTCTGGAACTGAATAAAGGACAGTGTTAAAAAAATTCTGATGAGGTATGAAAAAATATGTTAAATATCAAGATTATCAGCGTCACCCCACTCAGCTATATATCTACAAAAGAAAAACAAAATAAAATTATGAATAAGAGCTTAAACCCGCCGGGATACTGAACAGGTCCGCTGGCAGCGAGTAAATGCATGCATGGTGCCAAGACAACTTCGTCGGGGTACTGAACAAGCCTGCTGGCAGCGAAGCAATGTCGGGTACATGCAAATCTGTAAAAAAAATATGAGAAACCTCTTTAATGTCCTTTATTCTGATCTAGAACTTCTTGACAGGATACATATGTCAGAGTGGGTTAAATGGCAACCCTGTTGAGGCTATGGACGCCAGCTGGCAGCAGAGGCCATGCCAACAGTATTGAAGATTTTATCTTTAATATCGTGACTTGCTAATCTTAAGATTATTATTGGTCTTCATCTTTTAGAACACTACTGTAAAAAATGATTAATGATGATGTTAGTACGATTTTCTGGTTATTGTTTTTGAGTTGAAATTCTCTTTGTTGTCCTAAATCTGAATTTATTTCTTTTGAAAGAGATAACTGCTTCTACCAGTGAGTCGCCATTGTTGGCAGCCAATTAATTTTTTTTCTATTGACCTATAAGCTTCCTACACCTATGTCTTCCGAACTTCAAATTGTCGTCACTTTTTTTTAAATAGACGATATTTTCATTTCCTGTGACACTTGCAAATTGGTCTCCATTTAGTTTTCACGACTGTAAGCGTGAAAACTCCTCCATCGTTATTTGAACTGTCATGATCTTGCTATTGATATTTTGAATGGCACTTACCTTTGGTTTATCATTATGTGGCTGAAAGGATTTTTAAACTATGCCCATTTGGACATTCTTACATTTGCATAACTTGATTTTATTAAACTTATGAGGCATTGAGCATGTGGATTTATACTTGATTCAATGAATTGCATAAGGGTCACGATTTATTTTTGTTTTTATATATGATATGATCCTTATAATAATCTTTTTATGGCTCTTGGCTTGTAAGTTTTATAAGTGGCAATTGGCACAATGGTTTAAAACGTTTGATTAAACATTTATGCAATGGCGCATGGTTAACACCCGGTTGATTACACATTGAATATTCATGGTTTGAAAGACTATAGTTAATGGCGCGTTGGCATATCACTCACCGTTTTATTCTTTGGTTGGCTGAATGATAAGGTTTTGAACTATGCTATGATTGATTTAACAGATGTGGAATTCGCCGGTTGTACTTTGCCATAACTCTTATGCATGGCGGTGAATAACTCCACCACCCTCGCATGCGCGCATTAATGTGTTTCCCCTTTGATCATTCATTGTTGTTAGACCAAATGACTTTGCTCCTGTGCGTTGGTAAATTCGAACCAAACCCTTACCATGTGCTCGCACCATGGCCCCAGTTGTGAGGGTTGAACCCAACGGGAGCCAGGCTCTGTTGATGTTCGACAGTGCTCGCAGTGACCTCGAGGACAATGGGTGGTTTTCATTTATACAAAAATTTGAGGGTTTTAACCTATGTGTTGCTTGACAATTCACCATGACCTTTGATGGCTGTCGAGCCAAGGTCGGCGATGTTCAATTGCAAATTGACGAGCAGTTTATCAGTCTTGCTACGGGTTTTCCTGCCACTGGACAACGATGGTCTAAGAATTGCAAAGTAGAAGAGGTCCCTTGGACACTGCTCTTCCAGTCGCGTAAGGTTATCTCTTGTGATAAAGGTTTACCCGTGACTATGCTTAAACAACGTTGGCATGATTTATTGATGATAATCAAACAATTTATCACCTGCAAAGGTCGGTACGGGTTTGTTTTCTTACACCACCTTCATTTGCTTATGGTTTTTATGGGTTATCATCTCAATATTCCCTATTACTTGCATAGAAGCTTGTTTAAAATGTCAAAGAAATACAAAAGGAACCAGGCTGATAGTAGCCTTTTTCATTATGGGCTGGTTAAGATTATTGTTGTCTGTCATTTGGGGTTACACGGAGATTGTTGGAGCAATTTCCTTGCTCAGAATGATTTTGAGGATTTGAACCCTCCACAGATTGACAAACCTGTGGTGAGGGAGGTCAAGTCTGTACCCCCAGTACCCTACAACATCCTACTACCTAAACCCTTGGCCGACTCACCTACCGACCTACCCCATACTGTGAATAAGAACGTTGAGACTATGAACAAAAAGTCCAAAGCCAAACCCACTGTAAATGCCAAAGGAAAAAAGAATGCCCGTTTGATTTCGCGGATGGCAAGAAATAAGCCAAAACCTCCTGTCAATCCTAACCCTATCGTGTTGAGTGAGGACTCCGATTCGGAAGTGGAGTGTTTCTTGGCTAGCGAGTACCCCTATTCGGAAGGTTTGTGTGCTGAACCCTCATATGAATTTGTGTCAAACCTACCCCCCTACCTACAGGATGACCCTAACTACCCAGGAATTAAGCTGCCTTGTGAAGCCCCTGGTCATTCATCCAAACCCTCTCCTGCTTTGTCAAAACCTACAGTGCCATCCTATGATCAATGCAACTCGTGGTTAGAGAGATATTATCTTGATGTTCCAATTCTACAGTCAAGAATTCACTCTTTGGAGGATCAGGTTGCATTGCTTACCAATCAAAAGATTAAGCTACAAGCCGCTAATAAAAAACAAAGGACGACAGACTCCATCTTGTTTAAAAATGTGGAATCAGCTACAGCTGTCGTGAATTTTAAGTTGACATAATTTGAGCAGCCTCACACAGGCATGTTTTATCACTTGTTTATATAACGAATTTGAATTCGGTTTTGGATAGCTCTGTTTACAACATTGATTGGCTCTGTCACATTGTATGCATTCTATACATAGCTATGCATTGACTAAATGGAAGTTCGTTTTCCCAGTTTAGTTTTTATTGAATTTTCATCGATTTGATTGATCTTGGTGTGGATTTGATTTAGTTAAAGTGAATGCTCTGTTGTCAATTGAAGTCGTGTGTATCTATTCTAGACAGGAGTTGTTTCTCATATTCAATTTTGAACACAATCATATTTCGTTTGGATTTCGTTATAATGTATACGTTCTGATTGGCAATAATTTTGATATGGTTAATTGTTACGGTTTTATGTCCCATATGACTTTCGACCAACAAGAATACAATTCAGATTATTTTCAATATGATTATGTTAATATGCATCCAAATCGTGAATGGATTCAATTCATAACGACTATGCTAAAAACCCAGCCGGTTAATTCGCATTGGTTTGCTGTTAGTTCCATCATGTTATCAGTTGGATTATTATTGCAATAGATACTCTGTTTGAGTTTGATTTGTAAACGAGATTGAATTCACGATTTATTTCTATAATTAAACTCGGTCGTGATTTGTTTTGATTGTTTGCCCAGCTTACAATTATCACTTTTGTTGATTCTATTAAGATTGCGATCACAATTAGTCGATCTTTTCTGTTGATTGTGCAAGAAATTTATCACAATTTTGGTTGGGTTGTTGTTGTTACGTATGATTTTGTTCACACATAATCGAAACCGTCTTTCTTTCTGTGTATTCGATCAATTGATATGAATCTCTTGCTATATCATTATAGCTATAACGAGTAGAAAATGGTTGTGTTGGATTAGATCGTATCACATACGATATGACTCATTATCGATTTCAATTGATATGAAACAGTCTTGTTACTGTTTGACCCGATTTTATGGTAACAGTAAAACATAGTATTCTCACCCCTGGTTTTGATTGAATCACTTTTGATTATGTTTAATGTTGAAAGATAAAATCATTTGAATCTTTAGTGATTCATTTTAAATGATCATTGGAAGATAATTGAATTTAATTCTTTCAAAAGATTTGATTTGATTCTGATCATGTATGTTATTTTAGACTAGCTATAGAATCAGATGATTCTGTAGCTAAGTCTGTAAGATTAGATTTTTATTGTTTTGCTAATAAAATATTTTTCTAACTTGTTATTTTTGGTCTGTTGCAGATGAATTCGAAATTACAGTGGATTTGATGAGCAATTAGAGGATACTTGAGATATTTTACTTGCATTTTAATTTCCTAGATTAGATGATTTTGGGAATATCTTCCCAGATTATGTAAATAGTTTGATATTATCCACAGGGAGGTTTTACCCTGTGGAAAGACTTATATATACTTATTATTTTTGTAATAGGAACATCCTCATTCATGGGAGAACAAGGATATGGAATTTTAATACAGACTGAGGCAGAACTTGGTGTTTTGTTACAGCTTTAGCTTCTCATGATATCAATATTTTGTTTCATGTTATGTATATCAATTTGCATTTGGTTAATGACTACTTTAGCTATCTTAATCTTTTGCAAATGATATAATTCAATCACTATAACCCATATCCAATTTCTTCCAGTGTTTAAAGAACATAACAATTGTTTGATTCAGTTTGTGAAGGACAGATTTCTCTTCTTCATAAGTTGAATTATCAAGTATAAGTTTTTGCATAACAGGTTTCCCTTATTGCAGAGATTTATAAATCATATAATTGTTATGATTTTTTATGTCTTGTTTGTCCTGTAAATAACTCAAAGAGCAGCACATCCTATCATTTACGAGAAGCTTATGGATTAACCAGTGCGAGTTTCCTTCCTCCGGCCAACTTCGAAGTCATCATACACAGGACAAATTAGGAGCATTTCCAGGTCAGTTTGTCGTTTGTTTGTTAGTGTATTTGTTAGAATATAGTTAGATATATATGTAGAATTAGTATATTAGATCGTTTAATTTCAGTAAGTTTCATTTCTTATTCATAAAATATAAAAGTCAAAAAATATCTCTAATTGTCTTAGGATAGAAAGCACATGAGTTTTACAGGTTTTATTTAAATCTGCCAGTTGTGTATATTGTATATTTGTGAATAAGTTGTAGTATAACAAGTAGTTAGACGACTAATTATTAGAGTTAGTGTAATAGTAATTAGTATATAGAGTAGTTAGAGTAGTTTATATTTAGTTTTAGTTTAATTTATTTAGTAGTTTGTTTTAATTAGATTAGTGTATTAGTTTGTTTTTTATTTATTGTTAGATTAGTTTAGTTTCTTGTATTTAGTTTTAGTTAGATTAGTTAGTTTAGATTAGTTTTCTCTTTGGTTTTCTTAGAACCTTAGAGCGGCCAACGGAGCTGGTAAACTCGTCAGCGTGGTTCATTCCAAACGGCTTGGGTTATTTAGACAACCCCGGACCGGCTCCACTCTCTCAGTTGACGGACGGTCAATTTTGCCCGTCAACAGACATGTATGATGATGTATGCATAGAGGACATGATGACATGTTGCAGGTTGATTTGACAGAGGCAACAAAGTGTTTGAGTTTCAGAAAAGGTGAAAACCCTATCCTTCTGAAGGTGTACGCAGGCTACAGTATAGACAGGTCGCATACATACACAGGCTGCAATATAGATAGGGTGAATACATACACACGCTGCAACATATACAGGTCGCATGATTGTTGGTATTTGTTGGTACAAGATGAATTCTGGTACAATATTGATTACATAATATTAGTACAGGTTGGTTACAGGTTGTTGGAAAATATTGGTACAGGTTTACAGTGGTATATCTCACAGTGACAGTGTGGCAGTGGTTTCA
>ML797552.1:144620-163227 GCA_009831015.1 Picea engelmannii
GGTCATCATTGATCCTAGAGGAACAACTGAATCAATGTTTGCATGGGGGATAGGGAACTCTTCCAACAATCAAACAAAGCTTACACCTTATTGTGAGGTGTGTGCATATCTAATGACTCTCAAATTCAATGATTGGTTGTGGTGGGATACCCAAGTTCTACCATTAACCAAATGATCTTAAAATCCTCTCAAATTGACAATGAATTAGCATCTATATTAGCATGAGCTCATTAGGAGTATGATAAATTTATCAAAATTACATTATATCATGTTTTGAGGGATAATAACCATCAAGATTATCGACTTACCAATGAGGCTTCAACTCTAAAACCGGGGGTGATTAACATCAACGGAATCATAAGCTATCAAACCATCCTCAAGCATTTATTTACGAGTACAAAGGAATGAAATAGGGCCTTAATTATCCATGTTTAATATAAAAATAGACCTCAACCTCAAAGTAAGGTTAGTCATGCGGTGAGACTTATGTACCCTCATCACATGCTTGGATTCATGCTGACACATGAATCTGAACTCTCACTTTTTTTTACCCTTTTTAAGGTGGGGCTATAAATCATTAGAGAGGAAGGAATCCTTGGGAAGTTGGGAACCTAGTTTTGCAACATGGTTATTGTTGGATTACTAATGGGGGGTGAATTAGTAACAGTTATTTTTAATCCTTTTTAACCACAATGTATATAAGTGTTGTTAACCTTATGATCAGTTTACCAATATCATTCAACAAGTGAAAAATAAATAAACCATGAACAATGAGCTATCATACACATACATAGTACACCAATATTTTTAAGTGGAAACCCAAAGTGGGAGAAAACCACATAATGCTTTTTCTTATATGTCTTTAAGAAGTAAATTCATTGGAAGCACCGACTTCCTTTGTTTTCCAGCTCCAACTAGAAGGAGGCTCCAACCCCCTAGATTCTTAGTCTACAACTTGAGAGAAGCTCCAACTCTTCAATTCTATGGCTATAACCCCCTATGTTCTCCGACTACAAATTGAAAGTGGCTACAACCACATATCCTTTCCCCGTCCAAACGCCCTGAAGTATAAATGCCAAATGTAGACAACATGTCATTGTCACTGAATCAACTCTATCACTGTCATAACTATCACTGAAATCCTATCACATCATGTACCAATATTCTTCAAAACTTTCCTGTAGATCTGTGACATGTCTGTTCTACAACAAGCGAATGTCCATGCCTTTCCCTAATACAACTCGTGGACTAGCACAAATATCTACTAGTATCACTAATATTGTCTCTATCACTCTGGTTGTGTCACTGTCTCAGTCTCGATCATTGTATGATCTCTCTGTATCTGCTCACAAAATGGCTGATCTGATATAAAATAATACTCATCCAATATCCAAGTAGACCTAACACAACCATGTACTAGGTTCATACATATGTCTCATTGATATTGTGTGATATAAGAAGCCCTTACATTAACCATACATCAAAATGTCAATGTTATGAAATCACAAACTCTACTGATAACAATATGTCTCAACTATAAACCCTCAACCATACAAGATATGTCTTAACAAGATGCCCAATGAAGTGTCCCAACAACAACCAATACAGTAGTAATGTATCCCTGTAGATCTGTCTGATACAAAATATACCATACAACCAATATTCCCTCAAGGACAAAAGCTTAATCTCTCATCTCTATATGCCAAACATTCACCAAATATCTACTTAAGATAATAATATAACATACCTCATGTTACTATAGATAGCTATGTTGTACCTTCTCAATTTTAAACCTTCCTGTAGCCTCTTCTCATCTCTGCAACTTGTCACTGATAGATCTAATCTTCCTTTTCTTCAACTTTGGCAATAGATCCATGATTTGTCTTTATTAAACTCACGAGTATCCGTGCTTTGTCCCACTGTGGCCCATGGATTTATGCATCCTTCTAGTACAAGAACCTGTAGATATCTTCAGTAAAACCCTAGTTCAATACCCATAGTCTCGACCCTTTGAACCTGCAACTTAACTCATTGATGCTTTAGACTCACTACTTTATATTTTTCAATGATACCTACCCATAATATTTCACAAAAGATATATTCAATGTGCTCAAATTAGGTGCTAACGAGAGACCCTTTCTCTCTTATTTATACTCTCCAAGTATCTTCCTTTCAAGATTATATTCTAACTGTTTTACCCAACTTCCCTCTTTTAGGGATAACCCACTTTCAACTACTTTGCCATAAATAGTAAACTCGCCACTTCTTGTTACAACTAATTTATTTTTAATTTTTTTCTTATTGCAACAACTTTACTCATGATTAATGCCTAGTTACAAACACCTTGACTAGTAAACTTCTTCTAGGATCTTCTAGAATAATTGACTTCTTTGACCTTCTAGGGGATTCTAGATAACTCATGACGGTTCTCCAACTTCACTAAGCCATATCTCCTCAACCGTGAGGAACTGCGTGATGTACCACATATCATAAAAAATGACACGACATGTACTATCCATCTATGATAGTCTTTCCTACAGATTCACTGATATTCATTACATTATTCCTAATATAAACATGGTTTCCTTATATACACATTTAGGGCTACCAGAATTTGCTACTAGACTTGCTTCAAGCATTGAAATAAATGAAAACCAACCCAATTAATAAAAAATCTCTCCCTTTAGCATTGGTGGAAACAATTGGATGCAACACTGAAGTCATGACACTCATGCCCCCTTGTGACCATCGCTCCCCTTGGAATCATGCCTCTATGATTTCTCTCCATGCATCTGATTAATATCTCCCCCTTTGACATCAATGGAAAAGGGTAACTTCCCTTCGGGGCTGCTCCCCCTGACTGAGCTCTCCTTGGGGATGCTCTCCCTAATTGAAATTTCCTATGTCCTCTTCATGGTGCTTCCTCGTGTAAATATATGACATATAAAAAAAGCATTCAAAATTCATTGTGGAGTAGAAAATACTCTAGGTTTCTAGTGAAGATACTCAAAATCTTCTCATGGAAGTGGTTTTGTAAATATGTCTACAATCTTCTCTTTTGTCCCAACATACTCAACTCTAATGTTCTTATCCACAACTTGTTCCCGTAGAAAATGAAACTTGATCGGAATGTGTTTCGTCTTGGAGTGCATCATTGGATTCTTTAAAACACTGATGACACTTGTATTGTCACAAAATATCAGAATGGGCTCATCATACTCAAATTGTATATCTTTCAATCTTTCCTTCATCCATAGGACCCGTGTACAACATGTTGTTGCTGCAATATACTCTACTTCAATTGTAGAAAATGATATTGATGACTGCTTCTTTCTTAGCCAAGATACCAAACACTCACCCAAGTAGAAAGTTGTTCCGCTTGTACTTCTTCGATCGTCAATACAACCTACCCAATCTGCATCTGTGTAGGAAACAAATGATATATCCTTCCCTTTTGGATACCATAATCCAAACTCTTATGTTCCCTTGAGATATCTGAATATCCTCTTCACTGCCAAAACATGTGATTTCTTTGGTGCTGCTTGAAATTGTGCCACGTGTCCAACAACCTGCATCACATATGGTCTGTAAGTTTTCACATAGAGTAAGTTGTCAATCATTGACCTATTCTTCCTCTGATATGTAGTCTTTGAATAATCATCTTTACTTATCTTGCAACTATTTTGCATAAGAGTACTGATTGGTTTTCAATCTTTCGTTCTAAACCTCTTTAGCATTTCTCTGATATACTTGGTCTGAGAAATAAAAATTCCTTGGTTTCTTTGACATATCTGAAGACCCAAAAAGAAGGATAACTCTCCAAGAAATGAAATCTTGAACTCTTCTACATATCCTTTGAAAATTTCTATCTCATACTGTCATCATCACTTCCAAAGATAATATCATCAACATAAACTTGAATGAACAAAATACTATCTTGATTTACCTTAATGTAGAGGTTGTTTTCTACATTCCCTTTTTTGAACCTTTGTTGTTGTAAGTATTTTTCCAATCTGGAATACCATGCTACGGGGGCCTGGTTGAGACCATACAAGGACTTCTTCAACTTGCAAACACAATTTTCATTCTCTAACAATTGAAATCCTTCTGGTTTGTTAATGTAGACTTCTTCCTCTAGATCCCCATTTATGAAGGATGATTTAACGTCCATTTGATACACTTTAATATTCTTGGAGCATGCATAAACGAGGATCAATATGATTTATTCCATTCTTGCAGTTGGGGAAAATGTCTCTTCAAAGTCTATAACTTCAACCTGAGTGTATCCTTTACATACCAATATTTATTTGTTCCTAGTAACTTGCCCATCTTTGTTCAATTTGTTTCTAAAGATGCACTTTGTACCAATCACATTCTTGTTCCTTGGCCTTGGAACCAGTTCCCAAGTGTCATTCTTCTCTATCTGATCTAAATCTTCATCCATGCCTTTGATCCAGAATTCATCCTTGTTGGCTTCTTCAAAACTGCTTGGCTCAATTGTTGATAGTAATGTTGGTGCAGTTGTTTTGGTGAAAAAATTATTCTTCTAGTTTCAACTCCTCCATCTTTATTCTTGATAATCAGACCTGATGGGTGATTCTTTTGTATTCGTTTGCTAGGTGTCTTTGGAGGAACTCTAATATCTTGTTTTTCTTGCTCTTCCTCTTCTGCTATTTCTTCTTCCTTTACTTCTTCTTTGTGAACTTGTTCCATTGAATACTTGCCTTCTTCTTTTATCCTACGTCCATTTGTCTCATCAAATGTCACATTGATTCTTTCCAAAATTTTGTTGAGCATTATATTGAAGCATTTATATGATTTACTTGTGGTTGAGTACCCAACATTTATGTCTTTGCCAACACGAGATTCAAACTTTCCCATTTTTTCATCTTCTCTTTCAATGCAACATTTGCTTCCAAAAACTCTGAAATGCTTCACTTTCATTGGTATTCCTCTCCATAGTTCATAAGGAGTTTTATCACTGTTATTTCTGATCATTCCTTCATTGTGGGTGTGATCTGTTGTATGCACTGCATGTACCCAAAAGATGCCTGTCAACTTGGAATCCATTAACATAGTTTGAGTCATTTCTTGCACTGTTATGTTCTTTCTTTCGACTACTCCATTTTGTTGTGGTGGCCTAGCAACAAATAATTGCCTCTTTATCCCATGATGACTGTAGAAATCCATAAATTCATTTGAAGTAAACTCTCCTCCATTGTCTGATCTCAAACATTTGATTTTTGAATCTATTTCATTTTCAACCATATCCTTGTACATATTGAAGTTATTGAATTCCTATGATTTATTCCTTAGAAAACAAACTGCAGTCATTCTTGTAGAGTCATCAATCAATAGCATAAAGTATTTCTCACTTTTCAACCCCTTTTTTCTAGTTGGTCCAACTAGATTAGTATGCACAAATTTCCAGCAGTCTTTTTGTGGAGTATTCCTTTGATTTGAACTTGGTCTTGGTTTTCTTTCCTTGTTGACAATGCTTGGATAATGTATTTATTAGATTCATGATATGGGGAATTTATCTGACTACTTCCTTCCTGCTAACTTTGACAATATTATCAAACTTTATGTGACCCATTCTTCCATGCCATAGCCAAACTTCATCTTCCTTTCCTAAACAACACTTTTCCTTTCCAATTTCACTTAGTAAGTATATGTTTCTTGAAGTTATCACAGCTGAGCCACCACTCTTCTTGAATATTCTTTTATTATTTCGCATTTATGTGAATCAAACACAAGTTTGAGACCTTGGTCACACATTTGGATTACACTCAAAAGATTGTGCTTCATATCTTCCACTAGTAGAACATTTTCTGCCTTGGCATCCTTACTTCCAATCTTGATTGTGCCTCTTCCAATGAGATTTTGGATGAGTTATCATTTCCAAAAGAGTCTGACCCATCTCTTTCCATTTTCAAAGTTAGAAACATGTCATTATCACCTGTCATATGCTTTGAACAACCACTGTCAACATACCAACTACGTTTCTTGTGTTGAGCTTATACAATGAGTGTGCATTCTTCATTTTTATATTGATTATGCTTCTTTATCCATATTCATTGAGGTTCTTGTTTGTGATTGTGATGCAGGAGAATCACTCCAATCCAGCTATGCACCATCCAGCCAACACATCAAAGCGCGCATTCAATGGAAGGAGAGAGGCCCAGCCCTCTCATTTTTCAAAAAATTGAAAAATTGTATTAAATGTTGTAAGGCTAGTAGAGCCAAAAGCCATGCATGTGCACAAGATTTAGATAAAGTTTTCCTTAAATGGTTGTAAGGATAATATCTAGATCTGATTCAGACTAGACAACCATTCAATGTAATTGAATGAGATTTAATGAGAGTTGGTGAGATGGAGGGAAGAGCTCGAAGAGCCCCTCTTGGTAAAAAGATCTTCTTTGAATCTAGAGTTATTTCAGGCAGAGAAGAACATAAAGAATACAGATAAGAGAGGAAGTCGTGACTCTGTTGCAGTCCGAGCTCACATTGTAAAGAGGCATTTTATATTAATACAATCATAGCAGTTTTTCCTGCATGTTGTTGTTCATGTGTTTGTGAGTTCATGAATGAATGTCTTTATGTGTTAATGATATGTTGTAGATGTATGTTAGATATGCATTTGCAGGAATAGATAGACTTTCCTATCTGATAGTTCTTTGATTTCAAGTTTGGATTCTTTATGGTTTCATGCAAGATTGCATGACAAAGTACTGCGGTCTCTGAAAACTAGTGCAGGATTGCACTTCTAAATTCTGCATAATTTCAAACAAAGATGTGCCAAGAGGGCACACTAGCTAAAGTCATTGACTCAAGGAGGAAGCCTCAAGGTTGTTGAACACCTTGAAGGAGAAACTATGCAGAGGAGAGCACCGAGAGGAGAAGAATAATTGTTGAGAATTATGTAAAGGCTCTACCAGGAGGGCATTGAGCAAATGCACCAGATGCATTGAGGAGAACTCTATTTCGAGTTCGGTGAGAAGACAGAGTCACTGAGGATTGTGGAGAAATATTCTAGGTGGGCATTGAGCAAGTGCATAGAGTGCACAAAAGAATTCTATTTCGAGTTCAGAGAGAAAACATAATCACTAAGGATTATATGGAAGTGCTTCTAGGAGGGCATTGAGCAGTTGTATAGAGGGCACATAAGGACTCTTTTCGAGTTCTGTTGGGAAGAGAAGTGTTAAGGAGAGACACTCATAGAGTTACTAAATACTCTGTTAAGCTCAGCAAGGAAGGCTTGAGTAGAAGGTCGTCAAGAGGACACTAGATTTCCCTTTGAGAACACAAAAGGGCAAGTCCCCTAGAGGCTTGGGTAAACAAACCTCAGGAAGGATAGTGCCTTAGCGCACTGAGTAACAATAGAGTGAGAAGAAGGTCGAGAAACCCTTTGAGGGTTCACAGTCAACAAAGCTCAGGAGGGATAGCGTTCCTAGAACACAAGCGATATCCAAAGGAATTGAGTTCGTAGAGGAAGAAAAGGTCGAGGCCTTTGAAACTTCAGAAAATCTCCCAAGGGGAGGGAGGAAGTTCTCAAGCTCAAGAGGGAGCACAACTGCCGTTAGATCAGCTAGAGAGACGAGATCTGGACCGTCGAGTTTCACGTCCAGACAATAGGAGGAGAGAGCACAGAAGATTAGATCTGGGCCATTAGATCTAGCGTCGATATCTGACAACCATTGGATCGAGCGAAGACGCACAAAGTTTATTCTCTGGAAGCCGCACAGAAGAGAAGAAACAGATGGTGTAGATGCTTTGTGGAGAAGTGTGAAATCTCGTAGGCCATTAGATCTCACAGCTCTGTGAGGAAGTTAAGACTGATCATCTTTTAGTGTTCTAAAGCTCAAGAGGAGCAACGACCATTGGATGAGAAACAACAGGAGCCGTTGATTTCCCTTTGGAGTGGAATTTCGACATTTCATCATTTCAGGGTTTGGCATTTCATAAATTTTGATGACAAGGAGTCGGGGCACTTTACGTTGAAAACCACGAAGTCACGAAATGCGGCGTGTCTTTGGAGTAGGGTTGTGGTCATGGAGGAAGCAGTCACATGGACCAAGATTTGGTCAGGGACTAATCATCGTTGAGCCCATTTCAACATTTCGGCATTTCGGGGTTCGGGAAGTAGAGGAGGCTATAATTTTGGAATCGATAGTTTTAAACTCCTGGTTCACGAAATCTCGAGAGATCTAGAGCCATTGGATCGGGAAAGATCTCAGTCGTACATAATGTGGGAGGTGAGACTTCAAGAATTTGGGAATCGGAGTTTCGAAAGGTAAGGAAACTCTCTCCTGTGAATTTTCACGAGTCGTGAAATCCCGAAGAGCAAAAGGAAAAATTCTCGAAAGGTTGAGGGACAATAGCCATTGGGCCCCAATCGAGTTTTGAGGTTTCGGGACTCAAGAGGTAGAGTTGCATGGTCGATACAACTCTGGAAATCATGAAGAGAGAAATGTCAAAAGGTGGGTCCCAAGTATTAGTCAGAGGGTATGTACGGCGGAAGTCAAAGGAGTGGTCAAGGTTCAGAGAAAATCCCAAAAGAACATAAGCCATTGGATCGAGGTAGGCCCACAATCGTTGATCTCGCCAAAGGAGAAATTTCGAAGTTCAGGGAATGGAGTGACCAGTGGTTGGGGTCGTTGCATTTCAAACTCCCAGTTACCGAAATCCCGATACAACAAGGACCATTGGATCTAAGGGAGCGATAGTTCGCAAGGAGTTTTATCACTGTTATTTCTGATCATTCCTTCATTGTGGGTGTGATCTGTTGTATGCACTGCATGTACCCAAAAGACGCCTGTCAACTTGGAATCCATTAACATAGTTTGAGTCATTTCTTTCACTGTTATGTTCTTTATTTCGACTACTCCATTTTGTTGTGGTGGCCTAGCAACAAATAATTGCCTCTTTATCCCATGCTGACTGTAGAAATCCATAAATTCATTTGAAGTAAACTCTCCTCCATTGTCTGATCTCAAACATTTGATTTTTGAATCTATTTCATTTTCAACCATATCCTTGTACATATTGAAGTTCTTGAATTCCTATGATTTCTTCCTTAGAAAACAAACTGCAGTCATTCTTCTAGAGTCAACAATCAATAGAATAAAGTATTTCTCACCTTTCAACCCCTTTTTTCTAGTTGGTCCAACTAGATTAGTATGCACAATTTCCAGCAGTCTTTTTGTGGAGTATTCCTTTGATTTGAACTTGGTCTTGGTTTTCTTTCCTTGTTGACAATGATTGGATAATGTATTTATTAGATTCATGATATGGGGAATTTATCTGACTACTTCCTTCCTGCTAACTTTGAAAATATTATCAAACTTTATGTGACCCATTCTTCCGTGCCATAGCCAAACTTCATCTTCCTTTCCTAAACAACACTTTTCCTTTCCAATTTCACTTAGTAAGTATATGTTGCTTGAAGTTATCACAATTGAGCAACCACTCTTCCTGAATATTTTTTTATTATTTCGCATTTATGTGAATCAAACACAAGTTTGAGACCTTGGTCACACATTTGGATTACACTCAGAAGATTGTGCTTCATATCTTCCACTAGTAGAACATTTTCTGCCTTGGCATCCTTACTTCCAATCTTGATTGTGCCTCTTCCAATGACATTTTGGATGAGTTATCATTTCCAAAAGAGTCTGACCCATCTCTTTCCATTTCCAAAGTTAGAAACATGTCATTATCACTTGTCACATGCTTTGAACAACCACTGTCAACATACCAACTACGTTTCTTGTGTTGAGCTTATACAACGAGTGTGCATTCTTCATTTTTATATTGATTATGCTTCTTTATCCATATTCATTGAGGTTCTTGTTTGTGATTGTGATGCAGGAGCATCACTCCAAGATAGATACGCACCATCCATCCATCACATCAAAGCGTGCATTCAATGGAAGGAGAGAGGCCCAACCCTCTCGTTTTTCAAAATTTTGAAAAATTGTATTAAATGTTGTAAGGCTAGTAGAGCCAAAAGCCATGCATGTGCGCAGGCTTTAGATAAAGTTTGCCTTAAATGGTTGTAAGGATAATATCTAGATCTGATTCGGACTAGACAATCATTCAATGTAATTGAATGAAATTTAATGAGAGTTGGTGAGATGGAGGGAAGAGCTCGAGGAGCCCCTCTTGGTAAAAAGATATTCTTTGAATCTAGAGTTAGTTCAGGCAGAGAAGAACATAAAGAATACAGACAAGAGAGGAAGTCGTGACTCTGTTGCAGTCCGAGCTCACATTGTAAAGAAGCATTTTATATTAATACAATCATAGCAGTTTTTCCTGCATGTTGTTGTTCATGTGTTTGTGAGTTCATGAATGAATGTCTTTATGTGTTAATGATATGTTGTAGATGTATGTTAGATATGCATTTGAAGGGATAGATAGACTTTCCTATCTGATAGTTCTTTGATTTCAAGGTTGGATTCTTTGTGGTTTCATGCAAGATTGCATGACAGAGTACTGTGGTCTCTGAAAACCAGTGCAGGATTGCACTTCTAAATTATGCATAATTTCAAACAAAGACGTGCCAAGAGGGCACACTAGCTAAAGTCATTGAATCAAGGAGGAAGCCTCAAGGTTGTTGAACACCTTGAAGGAGAAACTATGCAGAGGAGAGCACCAAGAGGAGAAGAAGAATTGTTGAGAATTATGTAAAGGCTCTGCCAGGAGGACATTGTGCAAATGCACCAGATGCATTGAGGAGAACTATATTTCAAGTTCGATGAGAAGACAGAGTCACTGAGGATTCTAGAGAAATATGCCAGGTGGGCATTGAGCAAGTGCATAGAGTGCACAAAAGAATTCTATTTCGAGTTCAGAGAGAAAACATAATCACTAAGGATTCTATGGAAGCTCTTCCAGGAGGGCATTGAGCAATTGCATAGAGGGCACAGAAGGACTCTTTTCGAGTTCTGTTGGGAAGAGAAGTGTCAAGGAGAGACACTCATAGAGTTACTGAATAATCTGTTAAGCTCAACAAGGAAGGCTTGAGAAGAAGTTCGTCAAGAGGACACCAGATTTCCCTTTGAGAACACAAAAGGGCGAGTCCCCTAGAGGCTTGGATAAACAAACCTTAGGAAGGATAGTGCCTTAGCACACCGAGTAAAAATAGAGTGAGAAGAAGGTCGAGAAACCCTTTGAGGGTTCATAATCGACAAAGCTCAGGAGGGATAGTGTTCCTAGAACACATGCGATATCCAAAGGAATTGAGTTCGCAGAGGAAGCAAAGGTTGAGGCCTTTGAAACTTCAGAAAATCTCCCAAGGGGAGGGAGGAATTTCTCAAGATCAAGAGGGATCACAACTTCCGTTAGATCAGCTAGAGAGACGAGATCTGGACCATGGAGTTTCACGTCCAGAAAATAGGAGGAGAGAGCACAGAAGATTAGATCTGGGCCTTCAGATCTAGCATCGATATATGACAACCGTTGGATCGAGCGAAGACGCACAAATTTTATTCTCTGGAAGCCACACAAAAGAGAAGAAACATATGGTGTAGATGCTTCGTGGAGAAGTGTGAAATCCCATAGGCCATTAGATCTCACAGCTCTGTCAGGAAGTTAAGACTGAGCATCTTTTAGTGTTATAAAGCTCAGGAGGAGTAGCGACCATTGGATGAGAAGCAACAGGAGCCGTTGATTTCCCTTTGGAGTGGAATTTCGGCATTTCAGCATTTCAGGGTTTGGCATTTCGTAAATTTCGATGAAAAGGAGCCGGGGCACTTTACGTTGAAAACCCCGAAGTCGTGAAACACGACGTGTATTTGGAGTAGGGCTGTGATCATGGAGGAAGCAGTCACATGGACTGATATTTGGTCAGGGACTAATCATTGTTGAGCCCATTTCAACATTTCGGCATTTCGGGGTTCGGGAAGTAGAGGAGGCTGTGATTTTGGAATTGAGAGTTTCAAACTCCCAGTTCACGAAATCCCGAGAGATCTAGAGCCATTGGATCGAGGAATATCTTAGTCATACATCACGTGGGAGGTGAGGCTTCAGGAATTCAGGAATCAGAGTTTCGAAAGGTAAGGAAACTCTCTCCTGTGAATTTTCATGAGTCGCAAAATCCCGAAGAGCAAAAGAAAAAATTCCCAAAGGGTTGAGGGACAATAGCCATTGGGCCCCAATCAGGTTTTGAGGTTTCGAGACTCAAGAGGTAGAGTTGCATGGTAAACACAACTCCCGAAATCATGAAGAGAGAAATGTCGAAAGGTGGGTCCCAAGTATTAGTCAGAGGGTATGTACGGCGGAAGTCAAAGGAGTGGTCAAGGTTCAGAGAAAATCCCAAAAGAACATAAGACATTGGATCGAGGTAGGCCCACAACCGTCGATCTCGCCAAAGGAGAAATTTCGGAGTTCAGGGAATGGAGTGACCAGTGGTTGGGGTCGTTGCATTTCAAACTCCCAGTTACCGAAATCCCAATCCAACAAGGACCATTGGATCTAAGGGAGCGATAGTTCGTAAGGAGTTTTATCACTGTTATTTCTGATCATTCCTTCATTGTGGGTGTGATTTGTTGTATGCACTGCATGTACCCAAAAGACGTCTGTCAACTTGGAATCCATTAACATAGTTTGAGTCATTTATTGCACTGTCATGTTCTTTATTTCGACTACTCCATTTTGTTGTGGTGGCCTAGCAACAAATAATTGCCTCTTTATCCCATGCTGACTGTAGAAATCCATAAATTCATTTGAAGTAAACTCTCCTCCATTGTCTGATCTCAAACATTTGAGTTTTGAATCTATTTCATTTTCAACCATATCCTTGTACATCTTGAAGTTCTTGAATTCCTATGATTTATTCCTTAGAAAACAAATTGCAGTCATTCTTGTAGAGTCATCAATCAATAGCATAAAGTATTTCTCACCTTTCAACCCCTTTTTTCTAGTTGGTCCAACTAGATTAGTATGCACAATTTCCAGCAGTCTTTTTGTGGAGTATTCCTTTGATTTGAACTTGGTCTTGGTTTTATTTCCTTGTTGACAATGCTTGGATAATGTATTTATTAGATTCATGATATGGGGAATTTATCTGACTACTTCCTTCCTGCTAACTTTGACAATATTATCAAACTTTATGTGACCCATTCTTTCGTGCCATAGCCAAACTTCATCTTCCTTTCCTAAACAACACTTTTCCTTTCCAATTTCACTTAGTAAGTATATGTTGCTTGAAGTTATCATAGCTGAGCCACCACTCTTCTTGAATATTCTTTTATTATTTCACATTTATGTGAATCAAACACAAGTTTGAGACCTTGGTCACACATTTGGATTACACTCAGAAGATTGTTCTTCATATCTTCCACTAGTAGAACATTTTTTTCCTTGGCATCCTTACTTCCAATCTTGACTGTGCCTCTTCCAATGAGATTTTGGATGAGTTATCATTTACAAAAGAGTCTGACCCATCTCTTTCCATTTTCAAAGTTAGAAACATGTCATTATCACCTGTCATATGCTTTGAACAACCACTGTCAACATACCAACTACGTTTCTTGTGTTGAGCTTATACAACGAGTGTGCATTCTTCATTTTTATATTGATTATGCTTCTTTATCCATATTCATTGAGGTTCTTGTTTGTGATTGTGATGCAGGAGCATCACTCCAAGCCAGCTATGCACCATCCAACCAGCACATCAAAGCGCACATTCAATGGAAGGAGAGAGGCTCAGCCCTCTCGTTTTTCAAAATTTTGAAAAATTGTATTAAATGTTGTAAGGCTAGTAGAGCCAAAAGCCATGCATGTGTGCAGGCTTTAGATAAAGTTTGCCTTAAATGGTTGTAAGGCTAATATCTAGATCTGATTCGGACTAGACAACCATTCAATGTAATTGAATGAAATTTAATGAGAGTTGGTGAGATGGAGGGAAGAGCTCGAGGAGCCCCTCTTGGTAAAAAGATATTCTTTGAATCTAGAGTTAGTTTAGGTAGAGAAGAACAGAAAGAATACAGAGAAGAGAGGAAGTTGTGACTCTGTTGCAGTCAGAGCTCACATTGTAAAGAGGCATTTTATATTAATACAATCATAGCAGTTTTTCCTGCATGTTGTTGTTCATGTGTTTGTGAGTTCATGAACGAATGTCTTTATGTGTTAATGATATGTTGTAGATGTATGTTAGATATGCATTTGTAGGGATAGATAGAATTTCCTATCTGATAGTTCTTTGATTTCAAGTTTGGATTCTTTGTGGTTTCATGCAAGATTGCATGACAGAGTACTGTGGTCTCTGAAAACCAGTGCAGGATTGCACTTCTAAATTATGCATAATTTCAAACAAAGACGTGCCAAGAGGGCACACTAGCTAAATTCATTGACTCAAGGAGGAATCCTCAAGGTTGTTGAACACCCTGAAGGAGAAACTATGCAGAGGAGAGCATCGAGAGGAGAAGAAGAATTGTTGAGAATTATGTAAATGCTCTGCCAGGAGGGCATTGAGAAAATGCACCAGATGCATTGAGGAGAACTCTATTTTGAGTTCGGTGAGAAGACAGAGTCAGTGAGGATTCTGGAGAACTCTGCCAGGTGGGCATTGAGCAAGTGCATAGAGTGCACAAAAGAATTCTATTTCGAGTTCAGAGAGAAAACATAATCACTAAGGATTCTATGGAAGCTCTTCTAGGAGGGCATTGAGCAGTTGCATAGAGGGCACAGAAGGAATCTTTTCAAGTTCTGTTGGGAAGAGAAGTGTCAAGGAGAGACACTCATAGAGTTACTGAATAATCTATTAAGCTCAGGAAGGAAGGCTTGAGCAGAAGGTTGTCAAGAGGACACCATATTTCCCTTTGAGAACAGAAAAGGGTGAGTCCCCTAGAGGCTTGGGTAAACAAACCTCAGGAAGGATAGTGCCTTAGCGCACTGAGTAACAATAGAGTGAGAAGAAGGTCGAGAAACCCTTTGAGGGTTCACAGTCAACAAAGCTCAGGAGGGATAGCGTTCCTAGAACACATGCGATATCCAAAGGAATTGAGTTCGCAGAGGAAGCAAAGGTCGAGGCCTTTGAAACTTCAGAAAATCTCCCAAGGGGAGGGAGGAAGGTCTCAAGCTCAAGAGGGATCACAAATTCCATTAGATCAGCTAGAGAGATGAGATATGGACCGTCGATTTTCACGTCTAGACAACAGGAGGAGAGAGCACAGAGGATTAGATCTGGGCTGTCAGATCTAGCGTCGATATCTGACAACCGTTGGATCGAGCGAAGACACACAAAGTTTATTATCTGGAAGCCGCACAGAAGAGAAGAAACAAACAGTGTAGATGCTTCGTGGAGAAGTGTGAAATACCGTAGGCCATTAGATCTCACAGCTCTGTGAGGAAGTTAAGACTGAGCATCTTTTAGTGTTCTAAATCTCAGGAGGAGTAGTGACCATTGGATGAGAAGCAACAGGAGCCATTGATTTCCCTTTGGAGTGGAATTTCGACATTTCAACATTTTGGGGTTCGACATTTTGTAAATTTCGATGACAAGGAGCCGGGGCACTTTACGTTGAAAACCCTGAAGTCATGAAACACGACGTGTCTTTGGAGTAGGGTTGTGGTCACAGAGGAAGCAGTTACATGGACCGAGATTTGGTCAGGGACTATTCATCGTTGAGCCCATTTCAACATTTCGGCATTTCAGGGTTCGAGAAGTAGAGGAGGCTGTGATTTTGGAATTGAGAGTTTCAAACTCCCGGCTCACGAAATCCAGAGAGATATAGAGCCATTGGATCGAAGAAGATCTCAGCCGTACATCATGTGGGAGGTGAGGCTTCAGGAATTCGGGAATCGGAGTTTCGAAAGGTAAGGAAACTCTCTCCTGTGAATTTTCACGAGTCGTGAAATCCCGAAGAGCGAAAGGAAAAATTCCCGAAAGGTTGAGGGACAATAGCCATTGGGCCCCAATCGGGTTTTGAGGTTTCAGGACTCAAGAGGTAGAGTTGCATGATCAACACAACTCCCGAAATCATGAAGAGAGAAATTTCGAAAGGTGGGTCCCAAGTATTAGTCAGAGGGTATGTACGACGGAAGTCAAAGGAGTGGTCAAGGTTCAGAGAAAATTCCAAAAGAACGTAAGCCATTGGATCGAGGTAGGCCCACAACCGTCGATCTCGCCAAAGGAGAAATTTTGGAGTTCAGGGAATGGAGTGACGAGTGGTTGGGGTCGTTGCATTTCAAACTCCCAGTTACCAAAATCCCGATACAACAAGGACCATTGGATCTAAGGGAGCGATTTAGGGTTTTAGAGGTTGAATAATCAAGGAACTTACATCAGGATTCGCGAAGTCGTGAAATCCGAAATTCCTTTTTTAGTAAAAGTCCCGATCACACCTGTTGGTCAGGTGTGTAGAGTTAGCGCCCTGTATTTGATCACATAGGCATAACACATAAGGACATGTGGATACACCCTTGTGTGTGTGATATATTCCATGTGGGGAAAATCAAAGAGGCAATTTGACTCAGGGAAAGGTTTAGAACGATCCTAAGACCGAGAGGTCGTGCAGAAACTGCTGAGGCAGGGGGTGCTGCATCATATTGTTGTTGTTTTTTTGTGATTCTTTTGGAGGAACTATCATTCTACAATATTTGGCCTTATGTCCAAAGTTGTTTCACTTGTAGCATTCCATTTCAATACTCAAGCATTCAAACTTGTTGTAGCTTCTGCTCTCTATTTCACTAGGCCTTCTTGGATAACCATTTCATGCAAAAAATTTATAGTTGTTTATGTTCCTACTATTTTCCTACAATTTACAATCTTATGTCCAAAATTGTTACATGAGTAACATAGTCCAAGGAAGGTAGTTTGATACTTGGGAGTTGAAGATATTCTGAAAGGAGCTAACTCTTATGAATCCTTCTTATTCTTGAGGCCTTTTTCTTTCTGATTGTTTCTTTATTCTGGAATCTGAATCTTCTGGGTGGTGGAACATCTATGTGATCTTCCTTATGGAACTTCTTGTCTTCTTCCTTCTTAGGAGATCCTCTTATTTTCTTTGCGTAGCTTCTTGGTTTTGTTTCTTGATCTGTTTTTTTGGAGATTTAGCCCTTTAATGTTTGGTTGTATCCTATTCTGGACTTGTCATGATGTGGCCTTTGACTGTTAATAATCTCATCCAAAACTTTAGAATTGTTCTGCATGTTTTTCTTCTGAAGGTCTTTTCTCAATGTGACAATCTTTTCTTCCAAGTTTCCAATGATCTCGTCTCTTTCTTCTAACTGTTCTCTGAGTGCTTCCTCAATTATATTATCTTCTTCTACTTATATTTTTAATTTAGTGATCATCTTCTCTAGTTCTTCACAGTTGGAATCCTAAACTCCCTCTTTTATTTTTAGTTCTTCCTGAAGTGACATGTTTTTCTTATTTTCCCTTTTTATAACTTCTATGACACTCAACAATTCTTCTTTGTATTCAACTTCCACCTCTTCATATTATTCTTTGGATCCTTCTTCATTAGAATCTTCTACTTCCATGAATAATACCCTTCATGTATCACTATCATTGACTTCATCTTCATGTAATGTCCCCCACCTCTTAGAGAGGTAATGAGGAGACTCAGTGGTCTGGCCACCCCCACTAGGTCATAGTCTCACACTGAAGGGGGGGGAAAATTCAAGAAGTTAAAAGTTATATTTTTAAGTTGACTTAAGAAAGGAAAAGGAAAGGAGTAAACGATAACTCAACAGAAGAATAGAAGATTAACCCTAGGATTTAACCTAACTCAACAGAGAATTAGAAGGAAAAATATAAGTAAGAGGTTGGGGTGCACCTATTAGTCATTCTGGTTTTGGATTAGCATTTGCTATTGCTCTTGAGCATTCAGTTTGGGGGTTTTGTTCTACAAACCCTTGTGAGCAAATCAGTGGTGAAATATCCACTCACCTTGTCCCACAGCTTGGTCTCGGGGATGAAAGACTCCTCCACACCATTCTAGTCTCAGGGCCAGTTTATCGAGGGAGGTTCGATCTAGCTTATCCTGATGGCCTAGGGCCATTCCGACAGTTGGGTTTTGTTTGCAGGGGAAGGACCATTAGTTTGAGGGATTTTATGGAGGGTTATCATCATTCTATATTTTTCTGTAGATTGGGACGTCGTGGAGCCATAGGGGACGTCCTGTGATTCAATAAAACTCAGATCTAGGGAGATTGCTTGAGATCTGAGCCAAAAACTTCTCCCACAGGATTCTCATAGCCCGATCTATATTATTGGAGAGTTTCCGAGCATTTGGAGGCCTCCTTCATTAGGGCCGAACCAGCTAGGGTTTCAGTCATCCAGTGGGGCACACCATTCAGTGAAGAATTCAGATCTACGGGGTTTGAGAGTGGATTTGGGAATTTGGACATCTGGGTTTTCCTTACAGTTGCCCGATCTATCATTTGGCATATTTCTCGAGATGATTGGACATTTTTGGTAGCAGGGCAGAATTATTCAGGGCTTCAACATTCTAGCCGGACGTGGCACTTTCCATCTTGGAGGTTGAGCATTAGTGCGGCTCAGATCTGCTTGATTTAGTCTTCATTGTATATCCAGCCTTTGGAGGCTTATTTTGTATTGTCGGGAGCATTTTGTAGCAGCTCATATCTATTGCTTGTA
>ML797552.1:169502-200757 GCA_009831015.1 Picea engelmannii
TCATCCATGGTCAGTGTAGCTAGGTCCTCTCTCTCTTCTAGTGATGAAATCTTTGAATCAAATATCATTGGTAGGGATATCAATATCTTTTTGACAACAACATGTTCCTTCATCTTGTCTCACAAAACTTTGATACTATTTACTGCTTCATCAACTTGTAGAAATTAGGTCGTTATGTCTCCATATTCATTCATCTTTGGTTGTTCAAACTTTACTCTGAAAATTTGAAGTTTAACTTCCATGACCTTCTCATATCCTTCGTATATGTTCTTCAGTTTGATCGAGATGTCTTTCACAGAATCACAGTGCATAACTTTGGTGTATATTAATTCATTCATACCATTCAAGAGTGCACTTGTGGCTCTTGAATTATTTTCTTCAAGTTTATTTCCATATTTATATGTTGGAGGAGTGGTTGGTGCGTTGTATCCATCTACTACTAATTGTCAAACATCAAATCCTAGTGCATGTATGTTTGTATTCATTCTTCTACTCCAGAAGACATAATATTATCCATCAAAATCTGGTATCCCAATCTTAGATTAATCCATGATATCCTTCTAGTTGTTAAACTTCTTTTTGAAGGACCTGCTCTAAAACCAATTGTTGAATTACTAAGAGGGGGTGAATCAATAATAGTGATTTTTAATCCTTTTTAACCACAATGTATATAAGTGTTGTTAACCTTATGATTAGTTTACCAATATCATTCAACAAGTGCAGAATACATAAACCATGAACATTGAGCTATCATACACATACACAGTACACCAATATTTTTACGTGGAAACCCAAAGTGGGAGAAAACCACATAATGCATTTTCTTATATGTCTTTAAGAAATACATTCATTGGAAGCACCTACTTCCTTTTTTTTCTAGCTCCAACTTGAAGGAGGATCCAACCCCCTAGATTCTCAATCTACAACACGAGGGAAGCTCCAACTCCCCAATTCTCTGGATACAACTAGAAGGAGGCTACAACCCCCTATGTTCTCTGGACACAACTGGAAGGTGGATACAACCACTTATCCTTGTGTAATCCAAACACCATGGAGTATAAATGCCAAATGTAGACAACATGTCACTGTCACTAAATCAACTCTGTCATTGTCATAACTATCACTGAAACTCTATCACAACCTATACCAATATTCTTCAAAACTTTCCTAAAGATCTACAACCTGTCTATTATACAACACATGGATTTCCACGCCTTTCCCTACCGAAACTCATGGATGTTCGTGCCTCTGTTTGTTGCAACTCACGGACTAGCACAGAGCTCTACCAATGTCCCTAATACTATCTTTATCACTCTACCTATGTCACTGTCTCAGTCTCAGTTACTGTTTGATCTCTTTGTATATTCTCATAAACTGACTGATCTGATGGAAAATAATACTCATCCAATATCCAAGTAGATATAACACAACCATGTACTAGGTTCATACATATTTCTCATTGATCTTGTGCGATATAATAAGCCCTTACATTAACCATACATGAAACCCTCATTGTTATGAAATCACAAACTGTATTGATGACAATATGTCTCAACCATAAACCATCAACCATACAAGATATGTCTTAACAAGATGCCCAATGAAGTGTCCCAACAACAACCAATACAATAGCAATGTATCCATGTAGATTTTTTTGATACAGAATATACCATACAACCAATAGTCCCTCAAGGAAAAAAGCTCAATCTCTCATGGCTATACCCCAAGCATTCACCAAACATCTACTTAAGATAAGAATATAACATACCTCTTGTTACTGTAGATATCTCTAGTGTACCTTCTCACTATTAAACCTTCATGTAGCCTCTTCTCATCTCTGCAACTTGTCACTGATAGATCTGATCTTCCTTTTCTCCAGCTTTGGCAATAGATCCATGGTTTTTCTTTAGTAGACTCATAGGTATCTATTCTTTGTCCCACTATGGCCCGCAGATGTCTGCGTCCTTCTAGTACTGCAACCTACAGATATCTTCAGTAAAACCCTATTTCAGTACCCATAGTCTTGACCCTTCGAACCTGCAACTTCTCTCGTCGTTGTTTCAGACTCACTTCTTTATATTTTTCAATGATACCTTCCCATAAAATTTCATAAAATAGATATTCAATGTTGTTATCTCAGCTATCTCAGCTATAGCTTTAAAAAATATAATTTCCCTAGTTTCAGTCTTTTGAAAAAATTAAGTTAAAGGAAATAATAATTTACCAACAAACAATTTTAAGTCATACTCCAAGAGGCAAAAGCAATGTTAAACAATATCCTTAATGGATATTGTCATTAACAATTTTAAAATGTTCAATAATTTAATGACCAATTTAAAATGTTTTGATGTAATAATAATTTAAGAACACATGTTTGTCCTTAGAGATCGCATTGTTGAACCCATGTTTTGTCATCATCCAGACACCCTTGTTTCCACTTATGCTTTGTTTTTAGACCTAAACCTAGCCCTGATACCATTCATTTTTGTGATTTCAAGACCAAAACTCCCTTTGGAAAGTATTATGAGGTATTATTTTGTCATTATTCCTAAGTTTTTGATGAATTAATAGGAGTTTTCAAATAAGTTTTACTAATGAGGAATGTTAGTGTTATTCTCGTACCACAGTTGTTCCCGTACCAAAGTTCCAAGGTTCAAATACATGTGTGTGCCTAAATGGTGATTGATCACCTGGGTATTAGAGAATGAAGTGCTAGCATGGATAGTGACCTATTTCTTTGTGCCCAGATCGTTCCTTTCCAGCGTGGAGTTCCAGGTCAGCAAGTGGGAAAATGTTCCAGAGGCCAGGCTATTCTTAGGTTCGAGATTCACAATATTTTGGTTTCTATTTGTATGTGTCCAATGTCATACGAATAGAAATGAGATCAACCTTGTTATGATTATTTTACCCAAGTTTTTATTAGTGGTTGGGGAGAATCAAAACTAGTTCGATTTGATGGTTGTGTAACTATTCTCTTCTTCTTGTTCCAAAAGAACAGAGGGGGCCTACTCCATCTATAATTTAGGGATATTCTATTAAAGCATGTTCACTCTATAAATTTGGGTTAATAACCATACTTTGTAATCTTTCATCGAGGAATAGACAAATTCTATTGTTATTTGGTGATATCAGACTTTGATGTATGTGATACAAGCAATGTAAATTGTAAGAATACTTTGTTTTTAATAAAAGTTGTAGTTTTGATTCATGGTATTTTTTTGTTCATGAGTATGTGAAACTCTATAGCTTGCTACCAAGGTTGGCAAGGTCCCACCAATCCTAGGGATGTAAATCTACTTTATTTCTTTAACTTAGTTTAGTTTATTACATCGATTCCTTCGTGTGTTACAGATGTTAGTTTAAACATTGAATTGCAGATTGTGTGTGTGTATCTACAAGATTTCCATTTGTGTGAATGAGTGGTAATTTACAAACATTGAACCATGTTCTGGGAAATAAACCCTTTCATTCAAATTCCATAATTAATCTCAGATCACATATAGGGTTTTACTTATTTTTGGTATGTTAACTCTGTTATGTTTTTCAAAGAATGAATCTTGAATTTATGAGTCGTTTTGATGTTATATATTGTTGAGTTTCTTGTGGTAAATGCAAACAATTATGGGTTATGTTGAATCTTTTAATTGATCAAAGGATTGGACAATGGTTTAAATGTGAATGAGAGAGTTCAAAATTGTATTGTGAGGTCAAACTTGGAAAGTTAACAATTATTACAACCCTTTGTTGAGATCCATGAATGTATTTAAAACTACAATGAGAGCCATTCTAGCATAAAGATAAGAATCTCGACAAATGAGTGTTGCATTATTGAGATATATCACAACCTTGATTCAATAAGTCTGGTTATATGTTTTATTTTAATCATGTTCCTATAGCATCAAACTACAATTTTCAGAGTTGACTGTAAAGGGTTCCACCCAAGGACAGTCCCAAGATTTTTTTATTAATTAGTGATATGCTTTGTCAATGTGAGACCTCTGGAGATAGTTCATGAAACAATTTGCATAATTTTCATGAGACACATCTTTCCTTTTGAATGTTTTGTTATTCTTTTGCAATCATTGTTGAGCTTTTTCAGTTGATGCAAATTTCACAACGTTGTTTCCAATTAGATCATACAGTCTGATAAAGGTCAATTCAATCACTTATGAAGAGACATTCAATTTTAGATATGTCCTAAGATTTCTTGTGAGAGTTGATCCCAAAATATTGTTTTTTTTTTTCCAGTAATTCTCATTTTTTTTTTATCGCACAGTTAATACTAAAATAATGCATGACAAAGTGAGTCACATCTATGTATGAATAGATTGTTTGTATAAAGGAAGTGTAGTGCCACCATATGTCCTTTGCATCAAGAGTATTGATTGTGAGCTATGTGTTAGATTCTCTATTACTAAGCTTTCACTCTAGACTAAGAGGTTCAACATAAGATCAGTAGCAGTAAATGGAGATTTGATATCCTTCTAGATGACTGATTAAAAGACATAGTTAGAGTAAAAATTGTGACCACAATTACTATTTATATTAACTTTTTTGGAAAGTGAACAGAATTATTATTGTTATATCTAACCTTATACATAGGTCATGAATACTTAGTATTTGAAGGTGAAATATTATATCTTGGTTCTTGAAAGGAGATTTGACGAGAGGAACTAATCACTAGTCTTTGTTTTCAATTTTATGTTAGTGTTTTTTATAATCTTGTGTGTGAACCCTTAACATCTATAAATTGAAAAATTAGAATGATAACAGATCAACGAACATGATCATACATAGATCATAGATCTATGCATGACATATAAGATATTTTATTTATGCTCATGTTTGGTATTCATCTTGTGGACAGAGTTAAGGTTTGTTTGATAACATTTTCACAAGTGATTGGTTTGTTGCATGGTTTGTTTGTCTCTTGAGAAGATATAATAATTAGAGTAGTTAAAAATTTGATCCTTTACTCGCACATATTGTGTCTACGACTCATCAATTTATGAACCTGGTTAACAACTAAAAGGGGTTTTTATTACGACAATTAATAGACCCAACATTTTTGGCACCTTTGTCAGAGAGACATTAAAAGGTAAACAGTAGAAGAAGAGTTTATATAGTCATTTCTTTCTCATTACATCATAGATTTGGCGTAGGACAAGACAATAATATGAAAAGGTGCCCTTGCCTCTGAATTCCTACAATGGGTCTAGTCAGCCACATTCACTTTGGTGAGTCTAACTGATCCCTCTTTTGTCATGTGGTTGACTAATGGTTATGACTAGGGATAATAGAGGTAGGTTTATTAAATCAACAGGTAAAATTATAGTAAATTTGTTTGGTAGTAATAAGACCCCCCAACTAATCTAGCTGAGAGATATGCAGGTAGCAAAACTAGGGGAAATTTCTGCATAAAAAATTATTTATTAGTTGACTATATCACAATCTAAAGTTACTGTGGAATAGGTATAGGAAAGACAAGAAAGGTATAAAATTTGAGAATATGAAAACACTCAGATTAGTGAACCAATTCCAAGGGTGGATCTAGTATTAGATCAGGCAGTCAATCCTCAATGCATTATAGATCTCTTTAGACTGCCACTAAACATGTTTGTATCTCAAATTGAATCCCCCAATGTTGAAGGAACAATTGAGCAATATATTGAAGAAAATGTCAACACTTACCATAACCCAATTGTTGATCCAACTTTATCACCAAGGTTGGAAGGATTTGATTTGTCCAGAAACATGGAAAATGAAGAAAGGAGGAATGAAGAGACCGAAGGAGAAGAAACCTTTGGATTCCCTATTCTTGACTTGGCACCAAATGTGGTTATGAAAAACATCCCTCCATTATCCCTAGAAAATTTTTGAGGTATGGTCACAGAAGATCCATATGCTTTCCTATTTGAATTTGACATTTTATGTCGAAGTTATAACTATGCAAATGATGCTCAAAAACTAAAATTGTGTTGATTATGGAGCCTAATTATATTCTTGATTCATAGGTTTGTTTCAGCAGTGATTGGATCCCATTTCTCAATGGGGGTGTGGGGGGGCTTGCCCCCCCCCGGGGGGCGAGATATTCGGGGGCAACGCGCCTGAAGCCAAATTTTGGAAAAAATTGCCTTGTAAAATATTGTTATTTTGTAGTCAATATGGACTGTTCGTACAAGGTCACAGATCTGAGGGTAGAAGTTATGTTATGGTTTTTTTTCCCTAGAAGGAAACCCTCTTTTCATGAGGGAATTGTTTTTTAGATGTGTACGTCTGTAGGGTATCATAGAGAAAGCTAACTCACAAGAAAAGAGGGTTCATGGTTCGAGTGGGAGCAATGGAAGAAGATAAAAATTTTAGGGTCAAGAAATTTAATGGCCAAAACTACCAGTTATGGAAGATGCATATGGAAGATTATTTATATCAGAAGGATATATTCCTACCATTGGGAGGAATAACAAAGAATTTGATAGAATGAGAGGTTATTGATAGAAAGGGACTAGGAACAATATGGCTGAGTCTAGCAAAGTCGGTGGCTTTCAATATTTCAAAATAAAAGACAACGAAGGAGCTGATGGACGCATTGGCTAAACTGTATTAAAAACCCTCGGCGTCCAATAAGGTATTTCTAATGAAGTGATTATTTAATATGAAGATGTCAGAAGGTGGGTCTATTGCAGATCATTTAAATGAATTTAACATAGTTACTAATCAGCTAAGTTATGTAAAAGTGGACTTTGATGATGAGGTCATGGATTTTCTAATCTTGTGATCATTTCTAGAAAGATGGAATGGCTTGGTCATGGTTGTAAGTAACTATGTCTCTGGTTCAAACACTCTAAAATTTGATGATTTTGTCGGTGTTATCCTTAGCGAGGAAATGCAACGAAAAAGCACAAGTGAGACATCAAGTAATGTCTTGATCGTGGAGAACAGGGGAATACAAAAGGATAGAGGAAAGGGATTAGGGAACTGTGGGAATTATAGGAAGGGAAGATCCAAATCTAGATTGGGAAAGATAGAATGTTGGAATTGTGGGAAGAAAGGGCATTTGAAGAAAGACTGCAAAACTCCAAAGAAACAAAGAGATGGACAACAGAAGAAAAACCATGAAGAAAATGTAACAGGTGATGTGTTACAAGATGATTTGATTCTTTATGTAGAAAATATTTATGAGTCTTTGGTAGTAGATTCAGGGGCTTCATTTAATGCCACACCCCATAGGAGACATTTTCTAGATTATGTTCAAGGTGATTTTGGACAGGTTCATTTGGGTGATGATGCACCATGCAAAATTGTTGGAATGGGTAATGTACAAATAAAGAAAAATAATGGAAACCAATGGTTGTTGAAAGAGGTAATACATGTTCCATATCTAAGGAAAAATATAATTTCAATAGGGCAGTTGGAAAAAGAAGGTTGTATATCTATATTTATAGATAAGGCATGGAAGGTCACAAAACGATCATTGGTGATAGCAAAAAGAGAGAATGTAGGTACAATGTATTTATGTACCGGTAATACTGAATCTTCTATCTCTTTAGATTCTACAGGAGTGGATACAACACTATGGAATAATGGCTTGGAAAAATGAGTGAGAAGGGGATGCAGATACTTCACAAAATAAATTTGTTGCCATATCTTAAAAAAAATTATTTGGATTTGTGTGAGCACTGTGCTTATGGAAAACAAAAGAGAGTCATATTTCTCAGAGTCAATAAAGAAAATAAGAGTGAAAGGTTAGAGCTTGTGCATACAGATGTATGGGGACCATCTCAGGTATCATCTCTTGGTGTCTCTCATTATTATGTTACTTTTATTGATGATGCAACTATAAAAACTTGGTTTTAATGCATTTGAAAAAAATATTATGTTTTTGATACTTTTAAGAAATGGAAAGCTTTGGTTGAGAATGAGATAGGAAAAAAGCTTGAAGTATCTCATATTAGACAATGGAGGTGAATATTTCAGCAAGGAGTTTGATGATTATTGTTCATACCATGGGATTCGTAGAGAGAAAACAATTCCAGGAACACCACAAGAAAATGGTGTGTCAGAAAGGATGAACAGGACAATCATGGAGCGTGCAAAGAGTATGAACTTGCATGTTAGGTTGCCCTTACATTTCTGGGTAGATGTTGTAGATACTATTGTTTACTTAATAAACATTTGACCTTCAATATATTTGGACGGTGGAATTCCATAGGAGGCATGGACAGGTAAAAAAGTAAACTATTCTTTTTTGAAGACTTTCGGTTGTGAAGCATTTGTCCATATTGATAAAGAAAATAGAACAAAGATTGAGGCAAAATTCAAGAAGTGTACCTTTATTGGATACAGTGTTAATGATATTAATTATCGTTTATGGTATTATGAAAATCAAAAAATCATTAGGAGAAGAGATGTGATATTCAATGAGAATGTCATGTACAAAGATCAGTTGCAGGGAAAGAAACAGGAAAAAGAAAAACCAGAATACACATTGCTTGATGAGATCACTAAAAAAGAAATTCCAAAGGTACGACAAAATCAAAATGTACAACAATAGGAGTAGTAGGTACCTCAAGCTCCTGCAAGTGTTGTTAGAATATCTATCAGGTGAAGTAGACCCCCTGAATGATACTCTTCTGCATTGTATTATTTATTGTTAACTGATTCTAGTGAACCAGAAAGTTATGAAGAGGCAATGCAGGTAGAAACTAAAAAGAAGTGGGAGCAAGGAATGAAAGAGGAAATGGAATCCTTGGTAAATAACCAGACTTGGGACTTGGTTTAGTTTCTTGCCAAAAAAAAAAAAAAAAAGGTTTACAGGTTGAAGGAAGAACATGGAGGCAAAAATAGGTACAAGGCTAGACTTGTTGTAAATGGGTTTGCACAAAATAAAGGTATAGATTTTGATGAAATGTTTTCTCATGTTGTTAATATGACTTCTATTAGGACTATTTTAAGTCTTTTGGCAGTATAATATTTTCATATTGAACAATTAGATGTAAAAACAACTTTTCTCCATGGGGATTTGGAGGAAGAGATTTATATGCAACAACCACAGGGTTATAAGGTCAAAGGAAAGGAGAATTTGGTATGCATGTTGAAGAAGAGCTTGTATGACCTAAATCAATCTCCAAGGAAGTGGTATTTGAATTTTCATAGGTTTATGACAAAACAAGGTTATAGTAGATGTCATTATGATCAATGTGTTTATTTTGAAAGGCTAGAAAATGGAAGTTATACTATCTTGCTATTGTATGTAGATGACATGTTTGTTGTAGGGTATAATATGTAGGATATAAATGTGCTCAAGAAGAAATTATCTAATTCATTTATGATTGTTGGGTGTGGGCCCAGTTCGGGAGAAAAGCATGATGTGGGAGAAATACAATTGGAAAGAGAAGCAACATGCATAGAGCAGATGTGCACGTAGGAAAAGCAACACATGTAAGGCAAATGTGTATGCAGGAGAAGCAACACATGCAAGAAAAACATGCATGAAGAAGAGGAAAGCATGTGAGGCGCACATGGAAGAAGACCTGACCATGATAGGGTTAGGGTTTTGGTAAGAGAATGCAATGGCTGGTAAGCTAGAAATATGTATAAATAGGTACCTAGGAGGTCTAGGTCGGGGTTTTGGGGTTGTTGGATGTCATGTTGTAAGTTGTTGAGATGATGGGATTAAATAAGGTAGATCTTGAGGGTTAGATCATAGGATGAGGAGCCTGGTGTGATCTAGTCCACCTCATTCTATATCTCGACCTGTTTTGATGGAGAGTTGTAATGCGCAAGGCGTTGTAGTTTTGGAACAATATAATAAAATAACAGAGAAGCCAAATCTTTGTGGACGTAGCCTGGGAGAGGTGAACCATGGTAGATCATGTGTTATGTGATTTAATATTGTGTATTTCCTTTACTGTCAATGAATAGATATTATATAGATACATGAATGACTTGGCCATATCTGTTATTTGTCATGGATGAATAAGAATGACAGGGTATTTAATATAATTTGAATGTTGAGGTAACTAATGAAGACCCCAGATTTTAATCTCAGATCCCCACTCATTCCCAGGATGCAAGCACATGAGCGTTGCAGCCACCCATAAGAACTATCTTGGGTGAGACTGTGCAGTGCACCTTGTGTACTATGTTGCCTTCTAGTTTTACCAGAGGGGATGATAGTTTTAGAGGGGTTTTGTTGGAAACCATAGTAGACATGAAATTGGGTCAGCCCTAGAATTGTAGCACGAAGGGAGTTAAACCAACAAATGGTTTTGTTGTCGGTTGGAACAAAAAGGGATTGAGTGAATGAGACCTACTGAAGAATCATGAAAATAATGTCAGATCTGGTGAGAAAACATTAAAAATAATGAGGATATAAAAGGGGATGTTGAAACCATGGAACCCAATGAAGGCGAAGATCGAGAGATGGTTGAAAAAAAGGATCTGGAATTTGCACAGAAAGATAATATAAACCCGAAGTTAACATCATGCAAATATTTGGACAAGTACATATTCAATGACTTGCATGAAGTATTTTTCTGTGATTTCCCGCATGTGTTGCATGAGTGGATATTGAGGTTGAAATACAACCACCCTACAAATCGGATTAGACAGCTACACTAGAATTCTGTGAAGATCGCGTAGTTACAATAGGTTGAAAATAAATTCACATGAGCAATAGATTTTTGGTTAGACACCATTATTGCCAAATTTATCACAGAATTTGCAGTAGATACTTCAAAGTCTTACAAGGCAACAGAGAAAGAGTTCCTGAAAGGACCTAGAGGTAGGTATATTAGATCGTTGTATACTTCCATCAATATGTTGTTGTATAACAAAGGTGTAATGGCAATGGCGTCAAAAAGCTAAACTTCCATGCTTGCATGGGGGAAGGGGGAAGCACTGACAAGAGACAGATAAATGGAGAAATATATGGATAAAGGAAAGAAGGAGGAGGCCTTTGATCCAATCATGATGGAGGAATACTAGATCAAGTAGATCATGGAAACAACTCGAAGAACGCGCAGTGGAGTACCCTACTAATACAAGATGAACAATAAGAAGATACCCATAGCCACGAGGGAAGGATTGGAAAGTGATGAATAAGAGGTAGAGGATCTCCGAGCTATGGAGTATATTGAGGAAATCTTGTGCATGGCATATGAAAGGAAAACAAGAGGTACAAGAGAAAAAACCGGAGGTAGAACTCCTATCCATATCAATGTCAGTGTGGAACCCATAAACCCATGTGCAACTAATACACTAGAGAGAACACCATCGTTTAGAAAATTGAATTGTAGTGGAAGAAACGTAGCAGGAATTACATCTACATAGGGAGAAAAAATCGGGGGAGCCTGTTTAGGACGCATCAGTCAAGGGTCTACACCGTACGAAGGTAGTAGTTCAACATTCAGGATGGCAGGACATGACCCACCATCAGGTTTCCAAAATTCAAGGGAGAGGCATCAGAGGACCCTGAGAAGCACTTGTTCATCTATGAAAAGATCTGGGAAGCAAAGCATATCACATATGAGGATATCAAACTTGTGCAGTTAGCCATCATACTAAGAGACCGCACATTGGATTGGTACATGAACTTAGCGGCAAACAATCCACCAAGAACAACCAAAACGATTGTGGATATCAAGAAGTTGTTGATAAATGAATTACAGAATCCTAGCTTAGAGGATAAGTACATGAATGAGATGATAGAGATCAGAAAAAAACCAGGAGAATCTGTTTGGGAGATTGACTGGAGATTCAAACGATTGAAGGGAAAGATAAAGTATGTCATGATAGATATGCAACATAGGTATCTGTTTGTGAATTCACTACTACCACACTTGAAATACCCTTTGAGACAACAGAAGTTTCAAACCCAAGCAGAGGCTCTGCAGGCAGCCTTACAACTAGAAGAGAACCGATATAAGAAGACATATCCAACAATAGAGGAGTTGAAGGAGGATCTGAAGAATTTAACATTTCAACTGAATAGAACAGGAGTAAGGAAAAAAGAGAAGTTGTTTGGTGTACTACATGTAGGACAGAAGGACATCACAAGAATGAATGCCCAAAATTCATGCAGTACATGGAAACAAGACTTCCAAACCATTTTCCAACAACAATACTATGGTGTGAGATCTGTAAGACACAGGGGCATGATCCATATCATTGTCGTATGATGCATAAATACTAGATAATGCATAAGAGTTCATATTGCAACTTTTGCAAGTCAATAGGCAATGACGAGAAAGATTGCAGGACAATGGAGTTGATGAGGGAAAGAAAATCAGACAACTATAGAGTGCAAGCGGAAATGATGACAAGAAAATATGCACCACATTTTAACCAAGTACTAGCCCCGTATAACATTGTTCCATAGCAATATAACACTGCACAACTGTAGTACAATATCGTGCAACCACAGTATAATCTAGCGCAGTATAACCAAGTGCCTCAGTATAATGCACCATGAGGAGACCGAGTTGACTACATAGGTGGAGGATAAGGTAAATGAGGCTTTGAAAGAGGAATAGGACCAGCGGTGTGCCATAAATGTAAAGAACCAAGACACTATACAAGAGAATGTCCACTTCCACCTGTGACATGTATTTATTGTCGCGCATCAAACCATGACACATAATATTGTACAAAACTATTGGGGAAGATCCAGGAAAAGAGAAATCAGAACAATCAGAATGTTCAAAGGATTTCTACAGAAGCGAGGTATTATGGAAGAAATATCAACATAGTTATGTGCGAAGGAGCGAAGACAGGAGATGACGCAGTAAAACAAGATGCAACACAACACTAATGGGTGAATAAGAATGCCGAACCACATAAGCAGTTTGATGCACAGAACAAAAAGGAGATATTCAAGAAATCTAGACAAGACTTCTTGAATCCAGACATTGCATCTACATCAACTGTGTAGCATACTCAAGACATACCAATGTACAAGATGCCTCCATCGCTGGATCACACTAATGAAGCACAGCCCCTAGGACAAGTAAGTACCATAAATGCTTTTCTGCAATCTTGTGTTAAAATACTAAATGATCCATCATATGTTAAAGTGTTACAAAATATGTTAGAAAGATGTAACATAGATGTAGAGGGAAAGCTAGAGTAGAAAACAGTTAATCATCTGCATACAAGGAGGAGAACAAGCATAGAATTCATATTGAATGCCAACAGTGGAGATTCAACATGGGGGATATTATACTATATTTAGGCTCTGAAATGAATGTGATACCCAAGAAGACACGGAAATGTGTTGGAGATCCCACATTAGGATATTCACCTATTCAATTGAAACTAGAAAATCAACACAAGGTTCTGCCAATTGGAAGGCTAAAAGGTGCGACAATAGATCTAGATGGAGTGCGCACTAAAGTCAATTTCTAAGTGATATAAATAGTGGATGGAACAACACCTTATCTGACATTGCTTGGCTTGAATTGGGTGTTTGATAATCAGGCCATAATCAATTTGAAGACGAGGAAGATGACATTTGAGTTAGGAGAGTGCAGAGTCGTTGCACCACTAGATCCATCCGAAGGAGAAAGGTTTGTAGAACCCACTTTCTTAAACCTGGAGGAAATAAACTAGTTATACAGAACCACCACATGAGAACAATACAATGTGAAGTATCACTCAACACCTATCCTATATAGGAACAAACTATTTAAAAATAATGAACATATAGTAAAATCACTAACCCCTGCATACACTCAAAAACAGTTAGTTTCTCAAGAGAAACAATTACTAGTAATATATGCACATATTAGTCTTAAGAAATAACTTATTCAATACTATCTTCATCATCTCAAAACAATAACATTGGAAAATAAATACACTACAAAACCACAACATTCACATAAGAGAAGTCTACGAAGTGAGCAATATAACCTTACAAAATTCACAACGATCATGAATCAACTAGAAACATTTCACAACAAATGCATCACAAATACTAGATTTCATTCTCCTCCAAAATGGCCCCAAGGGTTTCTTGCTATTAAGCTTTCAGAAATAGTTCAAAAATTTACAAAAAGTAAGATCCCTTTCTAAGTGGGTGCTCTTTGTCATATACAATTGAGTTTGTAATTGTTTCTTGGGACTTCTTGACCTCCCATTAATAGTTACATCTCTTGGTCTTCCCTATTTTGTTCTTTTATACTTTACAATAATATTTTACAATCAATATTGGTTTAATGAATGTCCCTCATATTTTCCCCTAATGTAAGCTACCCACACTTCACGATAAGTGGAAAGCAATATTACCCTAGTGAACAAAATACTTTCTAGAGTGATTTTATAAATTATTGAGTCCTAGGAAAAAGTTTTCATATCATTTTTCAATGTGATCAAGAAAGATCTTATTAAGTTTTGGACCTTGGAAGGTACTGTCAAATTTTCTCTCATTATGGTGTTAGTCACTCTTTGAGGGATCCTAGTAACAAGATCTCTCGATGGTTGCATCCAAATTGATTTGAATTTGTTCATCTAGCCTTTGCTTGCCTAGATCTCCAATTTTGGGAGTCGCACTTGGCTATGAGTTTGGTGGATATCATGTGTAGCTTTGTGTAGGTGTTGAGTGGGTTTTTCAAATCCCTTTCCAATTTCTCCCCAATTCATTGATATTTTGTGAGAGATGCATAATTTAGTTGATTTTATTTGTCAATCATCCTCAAGAGATATGGAAGAGCATTGAGAAATCACCTGGTCAAGACCCCAATTAGACCCTTATCACCGGGTGATTTACCAAATGTGGATTATGTCCATTTTTTGACATCAATAGATGATTATGCCTTTGTTCCTTTGTTAAAACTTGGAAGATTGAAGGTAATTATTTAGAATTCGGTGTCATAGTAGAAAGCTATCTTGATGGTTGCATCCAACTTGATTTGAATTTGTTCATCTAGTCTTGGCTTTCCTAGATCTCCAATTTTGGGAGTCGCACATGTCTATGAGTTTGGTGGCTATCATGTGTATCTTTGTGTAGGTGTTGAGTGGGTACTTATTTGGAGAAGTATCATGTCATGTGAATCAGAATCAAATACAAGGTTGGAGAATTGGCAACAAAGATTACATGAAGTATCCACAAGAAGGTGTGCAAGAATAGACCGCGCAATAAGATGGGTAGGTACAGAGATAAGAGAACCTCCCAGTTTTAATGGGGTGAATGACTTAGAAAAATTCCTAAAAAAATACGAAGATGAAGTGTTAGAGGGTCAAAGACTCTTATCTCTAGACATAGAACTTAAGGAAACACCTGCAAGATGGTGGGGTGCACACAAAGAGACAGTCAAGGACTGGTACCAATGTAAGTGATTACTATGCATCATATTTGGCGCATAACAGGGAAGAAATCAACTACAGAAATATGATGGACAAGGGACACCAGTAGAACACTTGGAGAAGTGCATAACACAATGGAAAATGACACCACCAGAAGAATGGTCTCATCACTTTATTCATACATTGGAATGAATTCCAACAAACTGGTATGTACACCAGGAATTGTGCAGAGGCATTGTAGAATAGACAACATTACAACATAATTTTATATTCACTTTCTCCTTTGAACATGAGAACCCCAATATGGATTCAACACTCAAACATATCAAAGGGGTAATATTCATTCAAGAACCAGAGGTTGAACTTATAATGGAGCATCAACAACAGAACATATAGACAATGAAAGAACTATTGTCATTCTATCATGTACAAGAAGAAGCATCAGATGAAGATGACCCACACAACATTCAAATTATAGAAATTGAAGGAGAAAGAGAGGTGGAAGGTCCATCTCTTGAATCATAAGTATTTGTTGCGCCAATCAAGGTGAAGAAAGTAAATATTGGGACAAATGATAATACCAAAATGGCCAGTATTGGAGATCACTGGGATGAAAAAAGAGTAGAAAGAATAACAAAGTTACTGCGTGAGTACAATGACTTGTTCCCAACAAACTTTACAGAGATGAAAGGCATAGCAACAGATATAGGAGAGATGAAGATACCTCTCAAACTTGAGGCTAGATCAGTCAGACAACGAACGTATAGATTGAACCCAATATATAAGCAGAAAGTAAAAGAAAAAATTGACAAAATGTTAGAAGTTGGTATCATAGAACTAGTGGAGGAATATGAATGGGTAAGCCCTATGGTAGTTCAAGAGAAGAAGAAACGAGACATAAGGATATGTGTAGATCTCAGGAAATTGAATGATGCTTGCCTACATGAACCTTTTCCTACCCCTTTCACAGATTAAGTATTAGAGAATGTCAATGTCAACAAGGATGATTGGGATTTGAAGATACCAACAATATTATGGGCATATAGGACTACATGCAAAAAATTGACAGGACATACACCACTCAGGTTGGTGTATGGACAAGAAGAAATGGTGCCATTAGAAGTTTTAGTACCTATTTTGCACGTAGAAACAATCACCAACATGACAGAACAAGGTGTAGTACAAGAAAGGATAAGTTAGCTAATGGAGATCGAAGAAGATAAGATTATGTTCACCAAGAAGTACATAAAGAAAGGGACAAAGCTTGGCATGACAAACATATTAAAATGAAGAGTTTCAAGGAGGGATACCTAGTCTTGTTGTAGGATAGTAAATTTCTTCATCACCCAGGAAAATTCAAAATGCATTGGTTGGGACCATATGAAGTGAAGACTATCACAGAAGGGGGAGTTATACAATTGAAAGATTTAGGAGGTACAGAGATAAAAGGAATGATCAATGGGAGTTGAATGAAAATATATAGGGACAGTTGACCTCTTGACACCTAGAAAGTTATCGTACAGTAAGAAGATATGTATATAGTGTATTATAGTAGAAGCAAGGGAGAGAAAATGAGTAAAACAAAGAAAAAGAAGAAAAATGATAAAAAGTAAAAAGAGGATTATAAAATAGATCGATGCACTTGGAGGGACTTGATAGAATAGAACTGGTAGATCAGAATAGTGCTACACAAGGAAACCATGGTTTGAAAACACCATGCAGAGAAGAACAATTAACCAGTAGAAAGATATAATGCAAAGTAAACACCAAAAAAAGTGAAAAAGCGAAAACTGTCAGTGCGACACAACTTTTACTTCTCTGTTATGCTATAACGTCAGAAAAAGGGGGGGAAACAACCCATTGTGTTATTTTCTAAGGAGAAGAATGCAGGGCCGAGAGGAAGAGCGATAGAGTGTGAAGTTTCCCTAGCCTCTGTCAATTTGGAATCCTACAAATTGTATTTCTTTGCCATATCACCACCAAGGGTTGGAGCATCGAGCAGAACCGGACGAAGCACACAGAGTAGCACTCGGGTGCCTCAAACAAGAAAAAATGAGATGTGTATAGTGGTGGATGTGGATGAAATACACACACCAGAGTATGAGCAGATCACATTGCACATGGAAGAGGAGAAGGAACCTACACAGGAGCCTGAGAAACCAATAGAGGATGTCGAACGAACAAAATCCGACGTGTCCAGGGGAAAAGGATTGCAGGAAGCAAAACCGACCATGGATTCCATGCAGCATGGCCTAGATCTGGAATCAGAGCATGGAATAGAGCAAGAGGCTATACCAGAGGGTTGGGTATCATTCCCATAAGGGAAAAATAATCTAAGAGAAGAAAGTTGTGTGAAGGGTGTACAACGCACACAGACAGAACTAGGTATAGTAATGTCGAAAATTCCCAACAAAGTGAAGATTGATGATAACATAGTAGGAGGAGTTGATAGCCTTAAATAATTCGAATATGATGTCTCTGATGCCACAAAGTTCCCATATTTGGTAGTGCATCGCTACCTAGAGAGCAGGGGAGAGGGCCCATTAAGCACGCCACTTTTGGAGCCTTCACAGTGGATCCTGGGACTATACAACACCGACATCATGAAATAATTAGACATACCGCACTTCAGGTGCAGGAAACACATAAACAGATGTGTTAAACAATTGTTAGAGAGGGTGCATGGAGTCATATTATGGATGGATAGGCCATTGCCGATCAACGTTGACCTCATCGCAAAGATTACAAGGCCACCCACAGATGGGGAGAAGTCGAAGCAATATCTAGAAGACAATACTAAGGTGAAATCCATCTCAAATGAGATCAAAGCAAATTATGGCATAGAGAGAGGTAACATAGGTATCAAGATCAATGAAATCAATGATCCTATGACATGATTTGCAACCAGATTGCTTGGTTGCAAATTAATGCGCAAGCGCTGAAAAGAAGAAGTGCCCGCATGAGTGGTAACAACTTCAACGCAATGTGCAAAGGGGAGCTCGATGAGATGGGTCACTTACCTAATGAAATCATTCCTTGAAGACTATAAGGATGCACAATATTGGGGCTCTGAGTTCCACTACTCATGGTTACTCATCCTCATTGCACTTATGGGGTGGCATGCACAATATTGGGGCTCTGAGTTCCACTACTCATGGTTACTCATCCTCATTGCACTTATGGGGTGGAACGAACCTACATACATGATGTTCTTTCCAAGGACATCAAAATATGGCGCAGTGCGCTACACGTCATTGCAAAGCAAAGAAAATCCCAAGATAAAGAAATTAAACAATAAAATGTTCATTCAATACTTAACAGGGATCCATAACAGCTTGGCGGATACATGGAGGATCTCACCAGAAACTGTCCAGGAGTATGGGTAGATAGCGAATTTCCATGTATCACATTACAGCATGTGGTTGCAAGCAAAGATGGACCCAACCAAGGAGTGGTTTCATTTGAATTATTGTGTGACGAGGCAGGAAATCCACGTGGAGGTCCAAGAGTGGCCCAAGGAGTGGAAAGTGCCATAGATTCCAATAGCAATGCCAACAATACAAATTCAGATGCAGGGTAGCACAATCCTTGTGCAACATATAGGCAAGAATGGCAGTAGCCAGAAAAAGAAAACAACAATAAGTATAGTGGGGTAAAGCAACTCAATTTGAAAGAAAACTAGGACACAAAAGAAGTCATAACATGGTCCTACACAGGGTCCACAGGCTACAGAGCAGGCACTGGGAGGACCGACATGACAAGTGAGTGCATAGGAAGTGCATACGGAGGCACAAGATGTATCCATGGACTAAGAAGTTGAGAAGGATACCGACATGGATACACGGATGCCAGAAGCATCTAAACAACCAGAGGCCCAATGGAAGAGAACAGGGGAGCAACCAAGTGGTTTCAGAAAAAAGGAAAAGACCCACAAGAAGCCTATGGAAACATCATTAACTCAAGACGACGTGGATTTGATAGCCACGACAGTAGAGGACCGACTATCAAACACATGGTAGAACATTGAGAACCACCAAGCTTCATTTTTGGAGCAAATCCAAGAGGTGAAAATTGTGTTGGAGTAGTTAAAGTTCAAAACAGAGCAACAACAACAAAAGACAACAATGCCAGTAAAATAAGGGATATCGATGGGCAAAACAATACAGATCACGGTGCAGGGGAGTGTAAACTTCCAGATTACTCCTGACATGTTCTTCATGGATGAGGATATAGTGTAGAGGCCGCTGAGAGAGATTTAGATGATGGACTTGGTGTTGCCCAAGATTCCAACTAAACCGTTGTATAAATTACAGGTGAGAGTCGCAAAGGAGATTCAGTCCAGAGCAAGGACGGATTCTACGAACTTACAATTGGTGCAGGAAGACAACACCTCATTTAAGGAGGCACTTAGCCAAGAATGGAATGAGAGAACACTAACAACACAAAGAGTGGAGGAGATGGAGAGACAACTAAGCGTAGTATTTCAATCCATCCCCAACAACACATAATCAAAAGAAGCATCTTCTAAAGAGAAGATGAAAAAAATAGCACATGCCCTGGCACAATATAAAGAGAAGATCAAGGAATTGGAGGACCGTGCAGTAGCTATGACTCCCCCAGCAGTCCAAGCAGAAAGAGAGAAAGACGCGACATCAGCTACAGAAAACATTACGCAAAACATACATAGAGTGGCAGAATAGTTGGAAAAGAATGGCCAACTATGGACATAACTATTAGAGGATGAGAACCTACAAGAGATAAAAGTAAAGGAAGACAAATTGCACGCAACAATGGTAGATGTCAAGGAGCGACATAGGACCATGTCCCTGCCAGAAAATATCAAGACTACCGCAGAAATGAAGAACCTTCAAGCAGAAGAAAAAGTGGTGTAGACATAGAAGCTCGCACGACGGGCTCAGTTGGAGCCCCCATAGGAAAAGGTAGAACAATTGGTTGTGGAAATTGATGTAGTGAAAGTATGCATTGAATAGATAGGCTTGGAAGGGGGTGAGATCTTATGACCACCATTTATTGCGCAAGTGGTCGAAGCCATGTTAGCAAAGAGAGGCCAGACTCATGAGCAATGCCAACGGACAGTAGATATGTAAAAAGCATTGGCACAAGCAATGAAAGAAACTAGAGTTAGGTAGTGACTTGGGATGAGTCACGATGTTAGTGTTGGGGGCCTATTAGGTGCAATCCTGGTTCGGGAGAAAATCACGATGTGGGAGAAATACAGCTGGCAGGAGAAGTAGATGTGCATGCAGGAAAAGCACCACGTGTAAGGCAGATGTGCATGCAGGAGAATTAACACGTGCAAGACATACACGCATGCCAAAGAGGAAAGCATGCAAGGCACACATGGAAGAATACCTAGCCATGATAGGGTTAGGGTTTTGGTAAGAGAATGTAATGGTTGGTAAGCCATAAATATGTATAAATAGGTACCTAGGAGGTCTAGGTTGGGGTTTTGGGGTTGTTGGATGTCATGTTGTTGGTCATTGTTACTATGTTGGTCGAAGACTAAAGGAATATAATTATGATCTAATTTGTAAGTTGTTGAGTTGAGGGGAGAAAATAAGGTATATATTAAGGGTTAGATCACAGGTTGAGGAGCATGGTGTGATCTAGTCCACCTCATTGTATATCTCGACCTGTTTTGATGGAGAGTTGTAATGCGCGAGGGTTAATGGAGAAGAAAAATCTTTGTGGACGTATCCCAGGAGGGTTGAACCACGGTAGATCATGTCTTATGTGATTGAATATTGTGTATTTCCTTTACTGTCAATGAATAGATATTATATAGATGCATGAATGACTTGGCCAGATCTGTTATTTTTCATGCATCAATAAGAATGACATGGTATTTAATATAAGATGAATTCTAAGGTAACTAATGAAGACCCCAGAGTTTAATCTCATATCCCCACTCATTCCCAGTTTGCAAGCACTTGAGTGTTGCATCCACCCATAAGAACTATCTCAGGTGAGACTGTGTAGTGCATCTTGTGTATTGTGTTGCCTTTTGGTTTTACCAGAGGGGCCTATAGTTTTAGAGGTTTTTTTTTTTAAACCATAGTAGACCTGAACCTGGGTCAGCCCCAAAATGGTAGCACAAAGGGATTTAAACCAATGGTGATGAAAGATTTGGGTGTTGCAAAGAAAATCCTTGGTATGAGAATAAAAAGAGATGGGAAAAATCACAAATTGACATTGTCTTGGGGTGAGTACATAGAGAAGGTGTTGGAGAGGTTTAGAATGCAGAATGAAAAACCAATTAGTACACCTTTGGCCAACCATTTCAAACTAACTAAGGAAATGTGTCCCAAGACATGAGAGGATATATAATACATGTCCAGGGTCCCTTATTCATCAGTAATTGGCAGCTTTATGTATGTGATGGTTTGAAAAAGACCAAATATTGCACATGCAGTGGGAGTTGTGAGAAGATATATGAACAATCTAGATAAAGAACATTGGGAGGAAGTAAAGTGGATTCTCGGGTATTTGAGAGGTATTTCTACTCATGCATTATGTTTTAGAGGTTCAAACATTGTTCTACAGGGATATGTTGATTCAAATATGGAAGGTGATCAAGATAGCAAGAGGAGCACCACATGGTATGTTTTTACTGTGGATGGAACAACAATAAGTAGGATTTTGAAACTGCAAAAGGTTGTTTCACTTTCAAAAACGAAAGTAGAGTATGTTGTTGATACAAAGGCTAGTAAAGAGATGATTTGGTTACAGAGGTTTATGGAGGAATTGGGAAAGAAGCAGGAGAATAACAGGTTGTATTGTGACAACTAGAGTGTCATTCATCTTGAAAAGAACTCATCCTTCCATTCTAATACTAACCATATAAAAATCAGGTACAATTTCATATGATATGTCTTGGAAGATGAATATTTGAAGTTGGAAAAGATACATACTAGACAGAATCCTACAGACATGTTAACAAAGTTAGTAACCAGGCATAAATTGAGTTCCTGCTTAGTTTCAGTTGGTATTCTAGCATAAAGGTGAAGATGAGAAATTTTCCAGGTCCAAGGTGGATCATAGTCCAGTTGGTACAACAATAGTGGAGTTGTTGTGGTCAGTCTCCAAGTGGGATATTGTTGGTTTTGGAGCCTGATTGTCTTCTTGATTCAGAGGCTTGTTTCAGTCGTGCTTGGATCCCATTTCCCGACGAGGGGTGTAGGGGGGCTTGGCCCCACACTATTGTAATTAGGTGGGTCCAAGGGGGTAAATGATAATTAATGGATCCCCCTTGGTAGGGGATTCAAGGGAAGCGCTCCCGGAGAAAATTTTTGGAAAACATTGCCTTGTAAAATATTGTAATTTCGTAGTCAATCTGGACCATTCATTATATGGTCACATATATGATGGTAGAAGTTATGTTAGGGTTTTTTTCACTAGAAGGAAACCCTCTTTTCATGAGGGAATTATTGTGTGGCTGTGTACTTGTGTGAATATTGTGAATATTTTATTCTGAGAGAGGATATTGTGAGAGAAAGAAGAAGAAGTTACAGTGGGTGAGATGTAGGTTGTATCCCTTCATTTTGTTGGAAAATAATAAAGGAAGGACCTGGAATTTTCTCTGGTGGACATAGCCCACACTGGGTGAAGCACATATATATGTGTATCTTATGTGTTTTATTTCCACATTTGTTTTATTTTATTGCCCTGTGATCCTATTTTTTCTAACAAATTGTTCCCAACAACAATGAAAGACTCATCCCTAAGGTGGTTTATGGGACTTGGAGAATCCTCCATTAGACCTTGGGATGAAATTAAAACTTCCTTTCTTAATAAGTACCAAGACTATTGCAAAACCAGGGACTCACACAATGATATCTTCAAAATGCAGCAGCAAGCTGAGGAGAGTCTTTGAGGACTTTGTTGATAGATTTTTATATGTCATCCAAAAGACTAAACTAGGAACACTAAGTCATGAGACAACCATAACTATTTTTATAAGGGAAATATTGGAAGAATACATAGATGTACTCATTTTTATGGGTTCTGGAAATGTTTCTCATTTACCATTTGTTGATATCTACAATTTGTTCAAGAAATATTCAAGGAGTAGAGCCAAATATGGTAAGGGAATAAAGGACACTTTTTCTAGGGTAACCAAATCTGTTGTAGGGGGAGAAACCATGGTGGATTTAGGAAATTTTTTAGAAGGTTTCAAAACATAAATCCTTGGTACTCTCATCTCACAGTTAGACACAATAAAAATTAAAAATGAACAGGAGGAAGAAAATGCAACTTTAAATATTTTTTGTCATCTATGTAGAAAAAGGCACCCTCCAAGAGAATGTACACTAAATAATGTACATATTTTTTCTATTTTAGCAGAGGATCGTGACACATAAATTTTCCCCTTGCTACCAAGATTGAAATCTATTTACAAAGGAGCAAACGAGATAGTTGAACCTTTTCTCCAGGATGCTCCAAAGAAACCATGACAACCATGGGTACAAGGTATGCCATATGAACCTTATCCACATTTTTTCCCTTCTTATAATTCTCAACAATGGAAGACGCAGATACCTTGGGAATAAAATTGGCATTGGAAACCTACATGGCCACAACAGTACAACCAAAATCATCCTTGGCACCAAGGCTGGTGAGGAAACACCTATGGAAATATTCCTATTGTCCACAATGTCCATAATATCCCTTGCCAATTTCACAATCCTACCCTCCTATGTAAAAACAAGTGAGTTTACCCCAACCTACTATTCCACCACTACCCCAACTGATTGCAAGTACAAATCCCCCTAGACAAATGCAGATGTTTGCGCAATCGATTCCCAATCCCAACAATTGACCAAATCATCCTACCTTTAATGTTGAGTTTTCAACCTTTCCAACATACTTGGTCACTCCAGTACCAATACAAGACATACACCTAAGGTTGGGAAAGGTTTTAAAACCAAAATATTCCACTGTCATCATTGAGGAGGAAATGGAAGAGGAGGAAACTCTTGAACAAACAAACAATGATGACCAACATGAGGAATTAATTATTCCCATACATAGGCACCTTCCACTTCATAACTTCAGCAACCTTAGGTATAAAAACCTAAAATATCCACTCTACATGCACAACAATCTCAAGTACCTAAAATTCCTCCCTATCCAGAGAGATTAGCCATAGAAAAACTTGTTTCCCAACCAAAATTTTATTTAGAAGTGGAGAAATATGTAGATCCAGGAAACCTGATAGTCATCATATTTATAAAAAATGTACCCTTATTTAACACCCTCATTGACTTAGGGGTTTCCATCAAAATTGTGATTGTCCCAACCATGGAAAAATTGCAATTGGAAAATCTCCGACCCACTCCCACCATACTCGAACTTGTTGAAAAATCTAGGGTCAAGCCTACTAGAGTCTTGCATGAAATTATAGTAACCTTGGATTCATGGGATTATCATGTGGATTTCTTGGTAATCAAACCCAATACCACCATGGATGGTCACCTAGTGATTCTTGGGAGGCATTGGTTAGCCACAACTGATGATTTTATTGGTTGTAAATCGAGAGAAATGACCATATATAATGGGATAGCCATGAATAAATTGATCCTCTAGCCACCAGCAAAGCCTGTAGTAGAAGAATCCCCATGGGTAAGAGATCCTTATGAAGAATAAGAGACTATACACCCTCTTTTTACCATTGAAAAATCCATAAAATTGAAAGAACCCATAGAAGAAAACTTGTTGGACCAATTTCTTTCTACAATAGATTATACCCAACAGTCTGAATTATTTTACAATCATATTTTTAGAAAAAAATTCAAGAAAATTTTGGATCATAAAGCTCCTCATATTGTCCTATATTAGCCATTAAATAAAGTTCTGACCCTTATAGTGTTCCTATTAGGATAAGCCCGAGTAAATTTCTAAACATTAACTCTCAACTGAACGAAGATAAAAAAGAATAGGTAATTCAGGTGCTTCAACAACAATCATGCACATTCAAAACCATATATATACTCAGGAGAATGCTAAACCCAACCAAAAACCTCAATGTCACATGAACCTTGTTCTAAAAGACATTACGAAGGAAGAACTCCAAAAACTATTGAATGCCAAATTTATATACCCCATCTTAGATAGCAAGTGGATTTCGCTACTTGTCATCGTGCCTAATAAAAATGTTAAATGGAGAATATGTGTTGACTTTAGGGATATTAATAAAGTAACCCTGAGATATTATTTCTCGTTGCCCTTTATTGATTAGGTGTTGGATACCTTGTCAGGCAAACAATAATTTTCCTTCCTACATGGTTTTAGTGGGTATAATCAAATACCGATTGCACCAAAAGACCAAGAATATACCACATTCTCATGCACATGGGGGAACTTTTCTTATAGGATTTTTCCATTTGGTTTATGCAATGCCCCCACTACATTTCAAAGGGTAGTGTTAGGAATTTTTCTGATCTAATTGATGAATGTGTGGAAATTTATATGGATGACTTCTCTATTTATGGTGATACCTTTAAAGAAGAACTCGATAATTTGGAAAAAGTTTTGATTAGATTTTGGGAAGCTTACCTTGATCTAAGTAATGAAAAATGTAGGATGTTATCAAAAGAAGGTATCGTTCTCGGCCATCACATTTCCAGTGTAGGTATCAAGGTAGACCCTGCCAAAATCAAAGTCATCATGGATCTTCCAACACCACAATCACAAAAGGAGGTAAGAATGTTTTTAGGTCATGTCATTTATTATAGGATATTTGTTGAAGATTTTACAAAGATTGCAACACCAATGTTCAAATTTCTTGTTAAAGACATTGATTTTGTATGGGACTCACAATGCCAAAATGCCTTCGACTTGAAAGAAAATCTTTCCACTACGCTAGTACTTAGGGGGGCCAACTGGTCCCTCCCCTTTCATATTAGTACAGATGCTTTAGATACGACCCTCAAAGTGTTTTTAGGGAAAAAATAAGAAAAACCTTCCTATGTTATTTATTCCATAAGCAAAAAACATGTCACCAGTCGAGCTCAATTATATTGTTACTGAAAAGGAATTCCTAGTTGTTGTATATGCCATAAAAAATTGAGACATTATATAAGGGGTTACGACGTATTTGTTGACACATGCCACTCATCCATTAAATTCTTAATGAATAAACCAATCACCAATGGTAGAATCACTAGGTGGTTATTATTATTGTAGGAGTTTAACATCACTATAATAGATAGGCATGGGAAGGAAAATCTCTTTGCATATTTCATCCCCAGAACTCAAAATGGAAGTGAAAGTGATTGTGTAGATGATAGTTTTCTTGATGAGCATTTATTTTCTATTTCTACTAACTCTCCATGGTTCACAAATAAAGCAAATTATTCGGCCATAGGGAAATTCTTGCAAAACCTTTCTTCACGGGAAAAGCAACAAATTGTCAAGCTCAGTACCAATTATTCATGGATCAGAGGTGATCTCTTCTATACTTGACCAGATCAGATGATTAGAATATACATTAATATGAGATGTTAAAAATCTTGTGAGATTTCCATGACGGTCCATGTGGGGGCCACTTTACTAATAAGAGGATAGCCTACAAAGTACTTCATCAAGGTTACTACTGACCAAGACTCTTTAAGGATGCTAAAATATATGTAAGGAGTTGTGACAAATGCCAAAGGATGGGGAAACCCGTGCAAGCTAATGAAATTCCCCTCCAACCACATGTATTGGTGGATCCCTTCGAAAGATAGGATTTGGACTTCATAGGACCAATCTCTCCTGCATCGAGAAAAATAAATTATATCTTAGTTTGTACAAATTATGTAACCAAATGGGTAGAAAAATATTTATATCAAGCTAGTGAAAAATATGTTGTTCATTTTCTTCATGAGGATATTTTTACCCATTTTGGTGTTCCAAGATAGATTGCAACAGATTATGGAGCTCAATTCACATCAAAATCGATGCAATCCCTTGTCCAGTAGTACCAGGTCAAGCACTGCAAGTCTTCGTTGTATCATCTGCAAAAAAATGGGCAAGTTGAATCCATGAACAAAGTATTGGAGGCTATTTTGACTAAAACAATACAAATTCATCACAAAGATTGGGAAGATAGACTTCCAGAGGCACTTTGGGCCTATAGGACTACATGGAGAACCACCACAGGGTTCACACCTTATGAGCCGGTCTATGGAAAACAGGATCTCCTCCCCATTGAGTTCCATATCAAAACCTTCAGGTCAACAATACAACTAGGCATGGAATTGTCAGAGGCCCAACAATAGAGAGTGGTTCAGTTGAATGAGTTGGATAAAATCTGGCAAGATGCCATTCAACACATTATCCTTGTCCAAGAACAATGATCTAGGTGGCATGACAAGTTTATCAAAAAGAAGCACTTCAATCCTAGTGACTGGGCCCTCCTCTTTGACTCCAGGTTTAATAATTCCAAGGGAAAGCTTGCTACATGATGGTTGGGGCCCTATGAAGTGGAGACTATATTCGGTAATGGCTCGGTAAATATCAAGACAATAGATGAAGAGCAGGTTTCTTTTGTGGTAAATGGGCATATGCTGAGATTATATCACAAGCCCATGTCCACATAAATATTTTTTCATGATATTATACAATAGTCTGAGATGGAGGTGGTTAATAGGGAGTCTCCTTCTCCCTCTTCCACTTCTACTTGAATTTTGTTCCAAGTTTTTGATGTTGTACATACTTATTTAACAAAAAATGAAAAAAAAATTTAAAATATAATAAAAAAAATGAAAACAAATAATGTAAAAAAAAGAGAAATAAGGAGTTTAGTTATGAAAACCAACTTGTTGGAATAACTAGACATGGGACTGCTTGAAAAACAAGTTGTTGGGAGGAAAATCCATAATAAAATTGGGCATACAATTGTTGGTTCTACTTCATGTTCTTCAAATTATTATGATTACTCTCATGTTAGATGATGGGGGATTCAACAAGGCCTTCCTTATGAAAAATATTAGTCCATCAACTTCAACACATCATCTGGGGGATCAAAGTCATAGATTTCAGTAGTACCTAGAGGCTTGCATACATCAATGGTAGGTTCTCTCATTGATGAAAGTGGGGATTCATTAATGCCTCATGTTTGTCAGATCTTTCAGTACACTCGACATCAACTCATTTATTCATGGCCAACAAGATGTACCAGAGGCACCTTGACTCTCATCATCATCAAAGGTGATTAGTCTTTCATTGGTTAACAACTCTCATCATTGGTTGGTAATCCAATGATTTATTTCTATGTTCGACATAAACAAATTTATTCACATATATAGGATTGTGCCAAGTTGGGTTTCGGTGAAGATCATTTGGTTCATGGCTCTAACAATAGTCTTCAATGTGTGAATAAAAGGGGAATAGGATGCAAGGTGGATATATAGGATGAATGATTAAAAAATAAGGGGTTATATCTTCCTTTAGTGGGTCTCCTACTAAAGGATCATATCTCTTCTTCGTTACAAAGCTTGAGGCTTAAGTCTTATTATGCCCCCCCACCTCCTTGTTTCAGTGTTCCCACTGCAACTATTTGTCCTCACACCTCATCATCAGATCTATTTCCAGTGGAATATGTGTTGGGGTGGAAAATCAACCATCAACATTCCTTTATTACTACTTGGTTTTCAATTTTAAAGAAACAACACCTTTCTTTTTACAAGCAAATAAGCTCAAAGAACTTTCAGTTTTTTGGCATGTATGAAAACTAAATTTTGTTTATCCTAGTCAATATAGTATACTACAACCAAACATATAGAACAATAGAGTATCCAAAACAATAGTCTATTCAAAGAATCATTTTCCAGCATTCTTGTTCCTGCACAAATGGATTTACAAAGTTTTGGGCTATTTTGGTACAAGAATCCTAGAGTAGGTACTGGAAGACATGTAGCAACATTTTCAACTTTGAGTGAGAAATTTTTGATAGTATTAGGTCTTTTCTTTTCATCCTAAAAGCACCTTCAACATCAGATTCAAAAGTAGATTTCTAGAGTTTGAATTTTGTATTGATTTCCTCGGCTCTATGGCCTCCCTTCATCAACTCAAATCATGAACATGTATTTGTAAGTATGGGTAATTAACATTCCCAGGTAAAATGTTTTTAAAATCCGATTGGTTTATTGAGAACAAAGGATATGATTAAACAACTCTTCAATACTTGTTAATTCTATTCCTATTTTTCTTACCCTATGTTTATACCACTTTGATCTTATTCACCCCATTAATTACATTGCATTAACTACATTTCATTAAACTAAATTTCTATAGCATGTGCTTGTATGATGTAGTCTCATATTCTGAATCTATATGCTACATGCTACATCTTACTCTCATGCATTACATTTCGATATCCTTTGCACTTATATCTTACACCTTTACACCTTATGACCATACCTCTTTACCATGCATATTCCACTTAACTCTACATCATGACGTATCCATCCACTATGACTTAACAATTGGATTGTTTTGTATGATATGAAACATGGCTCGTTTGTTATCCATGTTGGAATGTTCATATGCACCAATGATGCAATCATTTCCATATGTGAACACTTGTATGCATGATGAAATCTTTTGAATTCACAAGAAGTTCCCACTAAACCTACCATAAACCACTATAATTATTCCTACACCAAATTCTAACCTTGTTTACTCCATTTTTACCCATGTCTCATTCATATACTTGAATATCGGGTCTCATTTTGAATCATAGAAGGGATTCCAAATCATCCAAATCCATATCGTTTTATAATAGAAATCTGAGCCCTCCATAACCATTCATATCTCTGTATATACTGATTGTTTCTCATAGTTCTATTCACTATAATCCTTAGGACTCATACCGAAGCCCCTATTTATCTAATTGTGTTTTGAAAAATGGTTGTGGACCACCATAAACCAACATCTAAGAGGGATCTCAAGGTCGTTCCAGAGTATTGTGCGAGTCGGAAACTCTTTAAATTAGCAGGGTGGCACCATTTCTTTGCAATATTCAGGGTTTACAATGATGAGGTAACGTTGCAATTTACTCAACAATTTGATGGGAAGGTAGCTCTTGTAGGTAATATTGAGATGTAAGTATCATAAGAAACCCTATCCTATGCTACAGGGATTCCAAGGACAGGAGAGCGGTGTTTTAAGAAACTACACATGGATGTTGCTACCTGCAACAAATTTTGAAGCCAATATTTCATAATGCAGAATGGGAAAAGGGGGTGTCATGGACCTATATTAAGGAGGAATGGGTGGTGTCACTAGCATTTCTATAGAGGTTCCTAATATGCAAAGGTATGTATGCTCAAACTTATCAGTACCATATCAGTTTGTTATTGAATTTTGAGCCTGGAAAGCGGATCAATTTCCCCTATTATTTGTGGAGAAGTTTAATCAAAATGTCAAGCCTGGTGCAAAGTAACACCTAAGACCCTTGTAAAAGTCTATATCATCATAGTTTCATTAATACGTTAATCGTTGCAGATCTAGGTAAGAAAAATGAGTTTTGGGGTAATTTCATTGCCCAAAAAATGTTTGGCAGGTCATCTAATGAAATGGTAACACGGGATCAAGAGGAAAAAATAAATTAAAATATTACAAATAATTGTAATGAATACCTCGGCTCCTAGGGAGACGAGGGATTCATATCTATTGAAGGAAAGTCCCAAAAAATTAAAACCACAAAAATAATCCTAAAAAATAAATTTTCACTAGAGCTATCTCCCACTCGTTGAATCACTAGAAATATGGCCAAGCAATAGAACATAGAAGTTGTCGAAAGGAAAGGGGATTTTCATAAGAAGAGAAATGCGAGAGAAATTTCTACTCATCCATAGACTGTCGCCAAACAACAACCAATTCTTTAGAAAGTGATGAGGAGGATACACAACCCATAGGTGAAGTTTTCAAAATCGTGAAGAAGTAGAAA
>ML797552.1:210076-263629 GCA_009831015.1 Picea engelmannii
AATGTCCCTCATATTTTCCCCTAATGTAAGCTACCCACACTTCACGATAAGTGGAAAGCAATATTACCCTAGTGAACAAAATACTTTCTAGAGTGATTTTATAAATTATTGAGTCCTAGGAAAAAGTTTTCATATCATTTTTCAATGTGATCAAGAAAGATCTTATTAAGTTTTGGACCTTGGAAGGTACTGTCAAATTTTCTCTCATTATGGTGTTAGTCACTCTTTGAGGGATCCTAGTAACAAGATCTCTCGATGGTTGCATCCAAATTGATTTGAATTTGTTCATCTAGCCTTTGCTTGCCTAGATCTCCAATTTTGGGAGTCGCACTTGGCTATGAGTTTGGTGGATATCATGTGTAGCTTTGTGTAGGTGTTGAGTGGGTTTTTCAAATCCCTTTCCAATTTCTCCCCAATTCATTGATATTTTGTGAGAGATGCATAATTTAGTTGATTTTATTTGTCAATCATCCTCAAGAGATATGGAAGAGCATTGAGAAATCACCTGGTCAAGACCCCAATTAGACCCTTATCACCGGGTGATTTACCAAATGTGGATTATGTCCATTTTTTGACATCAATAGATGATTATGCCTTTGTTCCTTTGTTAAAACTTGGAAGATTGAAGGTAATTATTTAGAATTCGGTGTCATAGTAGAAAGCTATCTTGATGGTTGCATCCAACTTGATTTGAATTTGTTCATCTAGTCTTGGCTTTCCTAGATCTCCAATTTTGGGAGTCGCACATGTCTATGAGTTTGGTGGCTATCATGTGTATCTTTGTGTAGGTGTTGAGTGGGTACTTATTTGGAGAAGTATCATGTCATGTGAATCAGAATCAAATACAAGGTTGGAGAATTGGCAACAAAGATTACATGAAGTATCCACAAGAAGGTGTGCAAGAATAGACCGCGCAATAAGATGGGTAGGTACAGAGATAAGAGAACCTCCCAGTTTTAATGGGGTGAATGACTTAGAAAAATTCCTAAAAAAATACGAAGATGAAGTGTTAGAGGGTCAAAGACTCTTATCTCTAGACATAGAACTTAAGGAAACACCTGCAAGATGGTGGGGTGCACACAAAGAGACAGTCAAGGACTGGTACCAATGTAAGTGATTACTATGCATCATATTTGGCGCATAACAGGGAAGAAATCAACTACAGAAATATGATGGACAAGGGACACCAGTAGAACACTTGGAGAAGTGCATAACACAATGGAAAATGACACCACCAGAAGAATGGTCTCATCACTTTATTCATACATTGGAATGAATTCCAACAAACTGGTATGTACACCAGGAATTGTGCAGAGGCATTGTAGAATAGACAACATTACAACATAATTTTATATTCACTTTCTCCTTTGAACATGAGAACCCCAATATGGATTCAACACTCAAACATATCAAAGGGGTAATATTCATTCAAGAACCAGAGGTTGAACTTATAATGGAGCATCAACAACAGAACATATAGACAATGAAAGAACTATTGTCATTCTATCATGTACAAGAAGAAGCATCAGATGAAGATGACCCACACAACATTCAAATTATAGAAATTGAAGGAGAAAGAGAGGTGGAAGGTCCATCTCTTGAATCATAAGTATTTGTTGCGCCAATCAAGGTGAAGAAAGTAAATATTGGGACAAATGATAATACCAAAATGGCCAGTATTGGAGATCACTGGGATGAAAAAAGAGTAGAAAGAATAACAAAGTTACTGCGTGAGTACAATGACTTGTTCCCAACAAACTTTACAGAGATGAAAGGCATAGCAACAGATATAGGAGAGATGAAGATACCTCTCAAACTTGAGGCTAGATCAGTCAGACAACGAACGTATAGATTGAACCCAATATATAAGCAGAAAGTAAAAGAAAAAATTGACAAAATGTTAGAAGTTGGTATCATAGAACTAGTGGAGGAATATGAATGGGTAAGCCCTATGGTAGTTCAAGAGAAGAAGAAACGAGACATAAGGATATGTGTAGATCTCAGGAAATTGAATGATGCTTGCCTACATGAACCTTTTCCTACCCCTTTCACAGATTAAGTATTAGAGAATGTCAATGTCAACAAGGATGATTGGGATTTGAAGATACCAACAATATTATGGGCATATAGGACTACATGCAAAAAATTGACAGGACATACACCACTCAGGTTGGTGTATGGACAAGAAGAAATGGTGCCATTAGAAGTTTTAGTACCTATTTTGCACGTAGAAACAATCACCAACATGACAGAACAAGGTGTAGTACAAGAAAGGATAAGTTAGCTAATGGAGATCGAAGAAGATAAGATTATGTTCACCAAGAAGTACATAAAGAAAGGGACAAAGCTTGGCATGACAAACATATTAAAATGAAGAGTTTCAAGGAGGGATACCTAGTCTTGTTGTAGGATAGTAAATTTCTTCATCACCCAGGAAAATTCAAAATGCATTGGTTGGGACCATATGAAGTGAAGACTATCACAGAAGGGGGAGTTATACAATTGAAAGATTTAGGAGGTACAGAGATAAAAGGAATGATCAATGGGAGTTGAATGAAAATATATAGGGACAGTTGACCTCTTGACACCTAGAAAGTTATCGTACAGTAAGAAGATATGTATATAGTGTATTATAGTAGAAGCAAGGGAGAGAAAATGAGTAAAACAAAGAAAAAGAAGAAAAATGATAAAAAGTAAAAAGAGGATTATAAAATAGATCGATGCACTTGGAGGGACTTGATAGAATAGAACTGGTAGATCAGAATAGTGCTACACAAGGAAACCATGGTTTGAAAACACCATGCAGAGAAGAACAATTAACCAGTAGAAAGATATAATGCAAAGTAAACACCAAAAAAAGTGAAAAAGCGAAAACTGTCAGTGCGACACAACTTTTACTTCTCTGTTATGCTATAACGTCAGAAAAAGGGGGGGAAACAACCCATTGTGTTATTTTCTAAGGAGAAGAATGCAGGGCCGAGAGGAAGAGCGATAGAGTGTGAAGTTTCCCTAGCCTCTGTCAATTTGGAATCCTACAAATTGTATTTCTTTGCCATATCACCACCAAGGGTTGGAGCATCGAGCAGAACCGGACGAAGCACACAGAGTAGCACTCGGGTGCCTCAAACAAGAAAAAATGAGATGTGTATAGTGGTGGATGTGGATGAAATACACACACCAGAGTATGAGCAGATCACATTGCACATGGAAGAGGAGAAGGAACCTACACAGGAGCCTGAGAAACCAATAGAGGATGTCGAACGAACAAAATCCGACGTGTCCAGGGGAAAAGGATTGCAGGAAGCAAAACCGACCATGGATTCCATGCAGCATGGCCTAGATCTGGAATCAGAGCATGGAATAGAGCAAGAGGCTATACCAGAGGGTTGGGTATCATTCCCATAAGGGAAAAATAATCTAAGAGAAGAAAGTTGTGTGAAGGGTGTACAACGCACACAGACAGAACTAGGTATAGTAATGTCGAAAATTCCCAACAAAGTGAAGATTGATGATAACATAGTAGGAGGAGTTGATAGCCTTAAATAATTCGAATATGATGTCTCTGATGCCACAAAGTTCCCATATTTGGTAGTGCATCGCTACCTAGAGAGCAGGGGAGAGGGCCCATTAAGCACGCCACTTTTGGAGCCTTCACAGTGGATCCTGGGACTATACAACACCGACATCATGAAATAATTAGACATACCGCACTTCAGGTGCAGGAAACACATAAACAGATGTGTTAAACAATTGTTAGAGAGGGTGCATGGAGTCATATTATGGATGGATAGGCCATTGCCGATCAACGTTGACCTCATCGCAAAGATTACAAGGCCACCCACAGATGGGGAGAAGTCGAAGCAATATCTAGAAGACAATACTAAGGTGAAATCCATCTCAAATGAGATCAAAGCAAATTATGGCATAGAGAGAGGTAACATAGGTATCAAGATCAATGAAATCAATGATCCTATGACATGATTTGCAACCAGATTGCTTGGTTGCAAATTAATGCGCAAGCGCTGAAAAGAAGAAGTGCCCGCATGAGTGGTAACAACTTCAACGCAATGTGCAAAGGGGAGCTCGATGAGATGGGTCACTTACCTAATGAAATCATTCCTTGAAGACTATAAGGATGCACAATATTGGGGCTCTGAGTTCCACTACTCATGGTTACTCATCCTCATTGCACTTATGGGGTGGCATGCACAATATTGGGGCTCTGAGTTCCACTACTCATGGTTACTCATCCTCATTGCACTTATGGGGTGGAACGAACCTACATACATGATGTTCTTTCCAAGGACATCAAAATATGGCGCAGTGCGCTACACGTCATTGCAAAGCAAAGAAAATCCCAAGATAAAGAAATTAAACAATAAAATGTTCATTCAATACTTAACAGGGATCCATAACAGCTTGGCGGATACATGGAGGATCTCACCAGAAACTGTCCAGGAGTATGGGTAGATAGCGAATTTCCATGTATCACATTACAGCATGTGGTTGCAAGCAAAGATGGACCCAACCAAGGAGTGGTTTCATTTGAATTATTGTGTGACGAGGCAGGAAATCCACGTGGAGGTCCAAGAGTGGCCCAAGGAGTGGAAAGTGCCATAGATTCCAATAGCAATGCCAACAATACAAATTCAGATGCAGGGTAGCACAATCCTTGTGCAACATATAGGCAAGAATGGCAGTAGCCAGAAAAAGAAAACAACAATAAGTATAGTGGGGTAAAGCAACTCAATTTGAAAGAAAACTAGGACACAAAAGAAGTCATAACATGGTCCTACACAGGGTCCACAGGCTACAGAGCAGGCACTGGGAGGACCGACATGACAAGTGAGTGCATAGGAAGTGCATACGGAGGCACAAGATGTATCCATGGACTAAGAAGTTGAGAAGGATACCGACATGGATACACGGATGCCAGAAGCATCTAAACAACCAGAGGCCCAATGGAAGAGAACAGGGGAGCAACCAAGTGGTTTCAGAAAAAAGGAAAAGACCCACAAGAAGCCTATGGAAACATCATTAACTCAAGACGACGTGGATTTGATAGCCACGACAGTAGAGGACCGACTATCAAACACATGGTAGAACATTGAGAACCACCAAGCTTCATTTTTGGAGCAAATCCAAGAGGTGAAAATTGTGTTGGAGTAGTTAAAGTTCAAAACAGAGCAACAACAACAAAAGACAACAATGCCAGTAAAATAAGGGATATCGATGGGCAAAACAATACAGATCACGGTGCAGGGGAGTGTAAACTTCCAGATTACTCCTGACATGTTCTTCATGGATGAGGATATAGTGTAGAGGCCGCTGAGAGAGATTTAGATGATGGACTTGGTGTTGCCCAAGATTCCAACTAAACCGTTGTATAAATTACAGGTGAGAGTCGCAAAGGAGATTCAGTCCAGAGCAAGGACGGATTCTACGAACTTACAATTGGTGCAGGAAGACAACACCTCATTTAAGGAGGCACTTAGCCAAGAATGGAATGAGAGAACACTAACAACACAAAGAGTGGAGGAGATGGAGAGACAACTAAGCGTAGTATTTCAATCCATCCCCAACAACACATAATCAAAAGAAGCATCTTCTAAAGAGAAGATGAAAAAAATAGCACATGCCCTGGCACAATATAAAGAGAAGATCAAGGAATTGGAGGACCGTGCAGTAGCTATGACTCCCCCAGCAGTCCAAGCAGAAAGAGAGAAAGACGCGACATCAGCTACAGAAAACATTACGCAAAACATACATAGAGTGGCAGAATAGTTGGAAAAGAATGGCCAACTATGGACATAACTATTAGAGGATGAGAACCTACAAGAGATAAAAGTAAAGGAAGACAAATTGCACGCAACAATGGTAGATGTCAAGGAGCGACATAGGACCATGTCCCTGCCAGAAAATATCAAGACTACCGCAGAAATGAAGAACCTTCAAGCAGAAGAAAAAGTGGTGTAGACATAGAAGCTCGCACGACGGGCTCAGTTGGAGCCCCCATAGGAAAAGGTAGAACAATTGGTTGTGGAAATTGATGTAGTGAAAGTATGCATTGAATAGATAGGCTTGGAAGGGGGTGAGATCTTATGACCACCATTTATTGCGCAAGTGGTCGAAGCCATGTTAGCAAAGAGAGGCCAGACTCATGAGCAATGCCAACGGACAGTAGATATGTAAAAAGCATTGGCACAAGCAATGAAAGAAACTAGAGTTAGGTAGTGACTTGGGATGAGTCACGATGTTAGTGTTGGGGGCCTATTAGGTGCAATCCTGGTTCGGGAGAAAATCACGATGTGGGAGAAATACAGCTGGCAGGAGAAGTAGATGTGCATGCAGGAAAAGCACCACGTGTAAGGCAGATGTGCATGCAGGAGAATTAACACGTGCAAGACATACACGCATGCCAAAGAGGAAAGCATGCAAGGCACACATGGAAGAATACCTAGCCATGATAGGGTTAGGGTTTTGGTAAGAGAATGTAATGGTTGGTAAGCCATAAATATGTATAAATAGGTACCTAGGAGGTCTAGGTTGGGGTTTTGGGGTTGTTGGATGTCATGTTGTTGGTCATTGTTACTATGTTGGTCGAAGACTAAAGGAATATAATTATGATCTAATTTGTAAGTTGTTGAGTTGAGGGGAGAAAATAAGGTATATATTAAGGGTTAGATCACAGGTTGAGGAGCATGGTGTGATCTAGTCCACCTCATTGTATATCTCGACCTGTTTTGATGGAGAGTTGTAATGCGCGAGGGTTAATGGAGAAGAAAAATCTTTGTGGACGTATCCCAGGAGGGTTGAACCACGGTAGATCATGTCTTATGTGATTGAATATTGTGTATTTCCTTTACTGTCAATGAATAGATATTATATAGATGCATGAATGACTTGGCCAGATCTGTTATTTTTCATGCATCAATAAGAATGACATGGTATTTAATATAAGATGAATTCTAAGGTAACTAATGAAGACCCCAGAGTTTAATCTCATATCCCCACTCATTCCCAGTTTGCAAGCACTTGAGTGTTGCATCCACCCATAAGAACTATCTCAGGTGAGACTGTGTAGTGCATCTTGTGTATTGTGTTGCCTTTTGGTTTTACCAGAGGGGCCTATAGTTTTAGAGGTTTTTTTTTTTAAACCATAGTAGACCTGAACCTGGGTCAGCCCCAAAATGGTAGCACAAAGGGATTTAAACCAATGGTGATGAAAGATTTGGGTGTTGCAAAGAAAATCCTTGGTATGAGAATAAAAAGAGATGGGAAAAATCACAAATTGACATTGTCTTGGGGTGAGTACATAGAGAAGGTGTTGGAGAGGTTTAGAATGCAGAATGAAAAACCAATTAGTACACCTTTGGCCAACCATTTCAAACTAACTAAGGAAATGTGTCCCAAGACATGAGAGGATATATAATACATGTCCAGGGTCCCTTATTCATCAGTAATTGGCAGCTTTATGTATGTGATGGTTTGAAAAAGACCAAATATTGCACATGCAGTGGGAGTTGTGAGAAGATATATGAACAATCTAGATAAAGAACATTGGGAGGAAGTAAAGTGGATTCTCGGGTATTTGAGAGGTATTTCTACTCATGCATTATGTTTTAGAGGTTCAAACATTGTTCTACAGGGATATGTTGATTCAAATATGGAAGGTGATCAAGATAGCAAGAGGAGCACCACATGGTATGTTTTTACTGTGGATGGAACAACAATAAGTAGGATTTTGAAACTGCAAAAGGTTGTTTCACTTTCAAAAACGAAAGTAGAGTATGTTGTTGATACAAAGGCTAGTAAAGAGATGATTTGGTTACAGAGGTTTATGGAGGAATTGGGAAAGAAGCAGGAGAATAACAGGTTGTATTGTGACAACTAGAGTGTCATTCATCTTGAAAAGAACTCATCCTTCCATTCTAATACTAACCATATAAAAATCAGGTACAATTTCATATGATATGTCTTGGAAGATGAATATTTGAAGTTGGAAAAGATACATACTAGACAGAATCCTACAGACATGTTAACAAAGTTAGTAACCAGGCATAAATTGAGTTCCTGCTTAGTTTCAGTTGGTATTCTAGCATAAAGGTGAAGATGAGAAATTTTCCAGGTCCAAGGTGGATCATAGTCCAGTTGGTACAACAATAGTGGAGTTGTTGTGGTCAGTCTCCAAGTGGGATATTGTTGGTTTTGGAGCCTGATTGTCTTCTTGATTCAGAGGCTTGTTTCAGTCGTGCTTGGATCCCATTTCCCGACGAGGGGTGTAGGGGGGCTTGGCCCCACACTATTGTAATTAGGTGGGTCCAAGGGGGTAAATGATAATTAATGGATCCCCCTTGGTAGGGGATTCAAGGGAAGCGCTCCCGGAGAAAATTTTTGGAAAACATTGCCTTGTAAAATATTGTAATTTCGTAGTCAATCTGGACCATTCATTATATGGTCACATATATGATGGTAGAAGTTATGTTAGGGTTTTTTTCACTAGAAGGAAACCCTCTTTTCATGAGGGAATTATTGTGTGGCTGTGTACTTGTGTGAATATTGTGAATATTTTATTCTGAGAGAGGATATTGTGAGAGAAAGAAGAAGAAGTTACAGTGGGTGAGATGTAGGTTGTATCCCTTCATTTTGTTGGAAAATAATAAAGGAAGGACCTGGAATTTTCTCTGGTGGACATAGCCCACACTGGGTGAAGCACATATATATGTGTATCTTATGTGTTTTATTTCCACATTTGTTTTATTTTATTGCCCTGTGATCCTATTTTTTCTAACAAATTGTTCCCAACAACAATGAAAGACTCATCCCTAAGGTGGTTTATGGGACTTGGAGAATCCTCCATTAGACCTTGGGATGAAATTAAAACTTCCTTTCTTAATAAGTACCAAGACTATTGCAAAACCAGGGACTCACACAATGATATCTTCAAAATGCAGCAGCAAGCTGAGGAGAGTCTTTGAGGACTTTGTTGATAGATTTTTATATGTCATCCAAAAGACTAAACTAGGAACACTAAGTCATGAGACAACCATAACTATTTTTATAAGGGAAATATTGGAAGAATACATAGATGTACTCATTTTTATGGGTTCTGGAAATGTTTCTCATTTACCATTTGTTGATATCTACAATTTGTTCAAGAAATATTCAAGGAGTAGAGCCAAATATGGTAAGGGAATAAAGGACACTTTTTCTAGGGTAACCAAATCTGTTGTAGGGGGAGAAACCATGGTGGATTTAGGAAATTTTTTAGAAGGTTTCAAAACATAAATCCTTGGTACTCTCATCTCACAGTTAGACACAATAAAAATTAAAAATGAACAGGAGGAAGAAAATGCAACTTTAAATATTTTTTGTCATCTATGTAGAAAAAGGCACCCTCCAAGAGAATGTACACTAAATAATGTACATATTTTTTCTATTTTAGCAGAGGATCGTGACACATAAATTTTCCCCTTGCTACCAAGATTGAAATCTATTTACAAAGGAGCAAACGAGATAGTTGAACCTTTTCTCCAGGATGCTCCAAAGAAACCATGACAACCATGGGTACAAGGTATGCCATATGAACCTTATCCACATTTTTTCCCTTCTTATAATTCTCAACAATGGAAGACGCAGATACCTTGGGAATAAAATTGGCATTGGAAACCTACATGGCCACAACAGTACAACCAAAATCATCCTTGGCACCAAGGCTGGTGAGGAAACACCTATGGAAATATTCCTATTGTCCACAATGTCCATAATATCCCTTGCCAATTTCACAATCCTACCCTCCTATGTAAAAACAAGTGAGTTTACCCCAACCTACTATTCCACCACTACCCCAACTGATTGCAAGTACAAATCCCCCTAGACAAATGCAGATGTTTGCGCAATCGATTCCCAATCCCAACAATTGACCAAATCATCCTACCTTTAATGTTGAGTTTTCAACCTTTCCAACATACTTGGTCACTCCAGTACCAATACAAGACATACACCTAAGGTTGGGAAAGGTTTTAAAACCAAAATATTCCACTGTCATCATTGAGGAGGAAATGGAAGAGGAGGAAACTCTTGAACAAACAAACAATGATGACCAACATGAGGAATTAATTATTCCCATACATAGGCACCTTCCACTTCATAACTTCAGCAACCTTAGGTATAAAAACCTAAAATATCCACTCTACATGCACAACAATCTCAAGTACCTAAAATTCCTCCCTATCCAGAGAGATTAGCCATAGAAAAACTTGTTTCCCAACCAAAATTTTATTTAGAAGTGGAGAAATATGTAGATCCAGGAAACCTGATAGTCATCATATTTATAAAAAATGTACCCTTATTTAACACCCTCATTGACTTAGGGGTTTCCATCAAAATTGTGATTGTCCCAACCATGGAAAAATTGCAATTGGAAAATCTCCGACCCACTCCCACCATACTCGAACTTGTTGAAAAATCTAGGGTCAAGCCTACTAGAGTCTTGCATGAAATTATAGTAACCTTGGATTCATGGGATTATCATGTGGATTTCTTGGTAATCAAACCCAATACCACCATGGATGGTCACCTAGTGATTCTTGGGAGGCATTGGTTAGCCACAACTGATGATTTTATTGGTTGTAAATCGAGAGAAATGACCATATATAATGGGATAGCCATGAATAAATTGATCCTCTAGCCACCAGCAAAGCCTGTAGTAGAAGAATCCCCATGGGTAAGAGATCCTTATGAAGAATAAGAGACTATACACCCTCTTTTTACCATTGAAAAATCCATAAAATTGAAAGAACCCATAGAAGAAAACTTGTTGGACCAATTTCTTTCTACAATAGATTATACCCAACAGTCTGAATTATTTTACAATCATATTTTTAGAAAAAAATTCAAGAAAATTTTGGATCATAAAGCTCCTCATATTGTCCTATATTAGCCATTAAATAAAGTTCTGACCCTTATAGTGTTCCTATTAGGATAAGCCCGAGTAAATTTCTAAACATTAACTCTCAACTGAACGAAGATAAAAAAGAATAGGTAATTCAGGTGCTTCAACAACAATCATGCACATTCAAAACCATATATATACTCAGGAGAATGCTAAACCCAACCAAAAACCTCAATGTCACATGAACCTTGTTCTAAAAGACATTACGAAGGAAGAACTCCAAAAACTATTGAATGCCAAATTTATATACCCCATCTTAGATAGCAAGTGGATTTCGCTACTTGTCATCGTGCCTAATAAAAATGTTAAATGGAGAATATGTGTTGACTTTAGGGATATTAATAAAGTAACCCTGAGATATTATTTCTCGTTGCCCTTTATTGATTAGGTGTTGGATACCTTGTCAGGCAAACAATAATTTTCCTTCCTACATGGTTTTAGTGGGTATAATCAAATACCGATTGCACCAAAAGACCAAGAATATACCACATTCTCATGCACATGGGGGAACTTTTCTTATAGGATTTTTCCATTTGGTTTATGCAATGCCCCCACTACATTTCAAAGGGTAGTGTTAGGAATTTTTCTGATCTAATTGATGAATGTGTGGAAATTTATATGGATGACTTCTCTATTTATGGTGATACCTTTAAAGAAGAACTCGATAATTTGGAAAAAGTTTTGATTAGATTTTGGGAAGCTTACCTTGATCTAAGTAATGAAAAATGTAGGATGTTATCAAAAGAAGGTATCGTTCTCGGCCATCACATTTCCAGTGTAGGTATCAAGGTAGACCCTGCCAAAATCAAAGTCATCATGGATCTTCCAACACCACAATCACAAAAGGAGGTAAGAATGTTTTTAGGTCATGTCATTTATTATAGGATATTTGTTGAAGATTTTACAAAGATTGCAACACCAATGTTCAAATTTCTTGTTAAAGACATTGATTTTGTATGGGACTCACAATGCCAAAATGCCTTCGACTTGAAAGAAAATCTTTCCACTACGCTAGTACTTAGGGGGGCCAACTGGTCCCTCCCCTTTCATATTAGTACAGATGCTTTAGATACGACCCTCAAAGTGTTTTTAGGGAAAAAATAAGAAAAACCTTCCTATGTTATTTATTCCATAAGCAAAAAACATGTCACCAGTCGAGCTCAATTATATTGTTACTGAAAAGGAATTCCTAGTTGTTGTATATGCCATAAAAAATTGAGACATTATATAAGGGGTTACGACGTATTTGTTGACACATGCCACTCATCCATTAAATTCTTAATGAATAAACCAATCACCAATGGTAGAATCACTAGGTGGTTATTATTATTGTAGGAGTTTAACATCACTATAATAGATAGGCATGGGAAGGAAAATCTCTTTGCATATTTCATCCCCAGAACTCAAAATGGAAGTGAAAGTGATTGTGTAGATGATAGTTTTCTTGATGAGCATTTATTTTCTATTTCTACTAACTCTCCATGGTTCACAAATAAAGCAAATTATTCGGCCATAGGGAAATTCTTGCAAAACCTTTCTTCACGGGAAAAGCAACAAATTGTCAAGCTCAGTACCAATTATTCATGGATCAGAGGTGATCTCTTCTATACTTGACCAGATCAGATGATTAGAATATACATTAATATGAGATGTTAAAAATCTTGTGAGATTTCCATGACGGTCCATGTGGGGGCCACTTTACTAATAAGAGGATAGCCTACAAAGTACTTCATCAAGGTTACTACTGACCAAGACTCTTTAAGGATGCTAAAATATATGTAAGGAGTTGTGACAAATGCCAAAGGATGGGGAAACCCGTGCAAGCTAATGAAATTCCCCTCCAACCACATGTATTGGTGGATCCCTTCGAAAGATAGGATTTGGACTTCATAGGACCAATCTCTCCTGCATCGAGAAAAATAAATTATATCTTAGTTTGTACAAATTATGTAACCAAATGGGTAGAAAAATATTTATATCAAGCTAGTGAAAAATATGTTGTTCATTTTCTTCATGAGGATATTTTTACCCATTTTGGTGTTCCAAGATAGATTGCAACAGATTATGGAGCTCAATTCACATCAAAATCGATGCAATCCCTTGTCCAGTAGTACCAGGTCAAGCACTGCAAGTCTTCGTTGTATCATCTGCAAAAAAATGGGCAAGTTGAATCCATGAACAAAGTATTGGAGGCTATTTTGACTAAAACAATACAAATTCATCACAAAGATTGGGAAGATAGACTTCCAGAGGCACTTTGGGCCTATAGGACTACATGGAGAACCACCACAGGGTTCACACCTTATGAGCCGGTCTATGGAAAACAGGATCTCCTCCCCATTGAGTTCCATATCAAAACCTTCAGGTCAACAATACAACTAGGCATGGAATTGTCAGAGGCCCAACAATAGAGAGTGGTTCAGTTGAATGAGTTGGATAAAATCTGGCAAGATGCCATTCAACACATTATCCTTGTCCAAGAACAATGATCTAGGTGGCATGACAAGTTTATCAAAAAGAAGCACTTCAATCCTAGTGACTGGGCCCTCCTCTTTGACTCCAGGTTTAATAATTCCAAGGGAAAGCTTGCTACATGATGGTTGGGGCCCTATGAAGTGGAGACTATATTCGGTAATGGCTCGGTAAATATCAAGACAATAGATGAAGAGCAGGTTTCTTTTGTGGTAAATGGGCATATGCTGAGATTATATCACAAGCCCATGTCCACATAAATATTTTTTCATGATATTATACAATAGTCTGAGATGGAGGTGGTTAATAGGGAGTCTCCTTCTCCCTCTTCCACTTCTACTTGAATTTTGTTCCAAGTTTTTGATGTTGTACATACTTATTTAACAAAAAATGAAAAAAAAATTTAAAATATAATAAAAAAAATGAAAACAAATAATGTAAAAAAAAGAGAAATAAGGAGTTTAGTTATGAAAACCAACTTGTTGGAATAACTAGACATGGGACTGCTTGAAAAACAAGTTGTTGGGAGGAAAATCCATAATAAAATTGGGCATACAATTGTTGGTTCTACTTCATGTTCTTCAAATTATTATGATTACTCTCATGTTAGATGATGGGGGATTCAACAAGGCCTTCCTTATGAAAAATATTAGTCCATCAACTTCAACACATCATCTGGGGGATCAAAGTCATAGATTTCAGTAGTACCTAGAGGCTTGCATACATCAATGGTAGGTTCTCTCATTGATGAAAGTGGGGATTCATTAATGCCTCATGTTTGTCAGATCTTTCAGTACACTCGACATCAACTCATTTATTCATGGCCAACAAGATGTACCAGAGGCACCTTGACTCTCATCATCATCAAAGGTGATTAGTCTTTCATTGGTTAACAACTCTCATCATTGGTTGGTAATCCAATGATTTATTTCTATGTTCGACATAAACAAATTTATTCACATATATAGGATTGTGCCAAGTTGGGTTTCGGTGAAGATCATTTGGTTCATGGCTCTAACAATAGTCTTCAATGTGTGAATAAAAGGGGAATAGGATGCAAGGTGGATATATAGGATGAATGATTAAAAAATAAGGGGTTATATCTTCCTTTAGTGGGTCTCCTACTAAAGGATCATATCTCTTCTTCGTTACAAAGCTTGAGGCTTAAGTCTTATTATGCCCCCCCACCTCCTTGTTTCAGTGTTCCCACTGCAACTATTTGTCCTCACACCTCATCATCAGATCTATTTCCAGTGGAATATGTGTTGGGGTGGAAAATCAACCATCAACATTCCTTTATTACTACTTGGTTTTCAATTTTAAAGAAACAACACCTTTCTTTTTACAAGCAAATAAGCTCAAAGAACTTTCAGTTTTTTGGCATGTATGAAAACTAAATTTTGTTTATCCTAGTCAATATAGTATACTACAACCAAACATATAGAACAATAGAGTATCCAAAACAATAGTCTATTCAAAGAATCATTTTCCAGCATTCTTGTTCCTGCACAAATGGATTTACAAAGTTTTGGGCTATTTTGGTACAAGAATCCTAGAGTAGGTACTGGAAGACATGTAGCAACATTTTCAACTTTGAGTGAGAAATTTTTGATAGTATTAGGTCTTTTCTTTTCATCCTAAAAGCACCTTCAACATCAGATTCAAAAGTAGATTTCTAGAGTTTGAATTTTGTATTGATTTCCTCGGCTCTATGGCCTCCCTTCATCAACTCAAATCATGAACATGTATTTGTAAGTATGGGTAATTAACATTCCCAGGTAAAATGTTTTTAAAATCCGATTGGTTTATTGAGAACAAAGGATATGATTAAACAACTCTTCAATACTTGTTAATTCTATTCCTATTTTTCTTACCCTATGTTTATACCACTTTGATCTTATTCACCCCATTAATTACATTGCATTAACTACATTTCATTAAACTAAATTTCTATAGCATGTGCTTGTATGATGTAGTCTCATATTCTGAATCTATATGCTACATGCTACATCTTACTCTCATGCATTACATTTCGATATCCTTTGCACTTATATCTTACACCTTTACACCTTATGACCATACCTCTTTACCATGCATATTCCACTTAACTCTACATCATGACGTATCCATCCACTATGACTTAACAATTGGATTGTTTTGTATGATATGAAACATGGCTCGTTTGTTATCCATGTTGGAATGTTCATATGCACCAATGATGCAATCATTTCCATATGTGAACACTTGTATGCATGATGAAATCTTTTGAATTCACAAGAAGTTCCCACTAAACCTACCATAAACCACTATAATTATTCCTACACCAAATTCTAACCTTGTTTACTCCATTTTTACCCATGTCTCATTCATATACTTGAATATCGGGTCTCATTTTGAATCATAGAAGGGATTCCAAATCATCCAAATCCATATCGTTTTATAATAGAAATCTGAGCCCTCCATAACCATTCATATCTCTGTATATACTGATTGTTTCTCATAGTTCTATTCACTATAATCCTTAGGACTCATACCGAAGCCCCTATTTATCTAATTGTGTTTTGAAAAATGGTTGTGGACCACCATAAACCAACATCTAAGAGGGATCTCAAGGTCGTTCCAGAGTATTGTGCGAGTCGGAAACTCTTTAAATTAGCAGGGTGGCACCATTTCTTTGCAATATTCAGGGTTTACAATGATGAGGTAACGTTGCAATTTACTCAACAATTTGATGGGAAGGTAGCTCTTGTAGGTAATATTGAGATGTAAGTATCATAAGAAACCCTATCCTATGCTACAGGGATTCCAAGGACAGGAGAGCGGTGTTTTAAGAAACTACACATGGATGTTGCTACCTGCAACAAATTTTGAAGCCAATATTTCATAATGCAGAATGGGAAAAGGGGGTGTCATGGACCTATATTAAGGAGGAATGGGTGGTGTCACTAGCATTTCTATAGAGGTTCCTAATATGCAAAGGTATGTATGCTCAAACTTATCAGTACCATATCAGTTTGTTATTGAATTTTGAGCCTGGAAAGCGGATCAATTTCCCCTATTATTTGTGGAGAAGTTTAATCAAAATGTCAAGCCTGGTGCAAAGTAACACCTAAGACCCTTGTAAAAGTCTATATCATCATAGTTTCATTAATACGTTAATCGTTGCAGATCTAGGTAAGAAAAATGAGTTTTGGGGTAATTTCATTGCCCAAAAAATGTTTGGCAGGTCATCTAATGAAATGGTAACACGGGATCAAGAGGAAAAAATAAATTAAAATATTACAAATAATTGTAATGAATACCTCGGCTCCTAGGGAGACGAGGGATTCATATCTATTGAAGGAAAGTCCCAAAAAATTAAAACCACAAAAATAATCCTAAAAAATAAATTTTCACTAGAGCTATCTCCCACTCGTTGAATCACTAGAAATATGGCCAAGCAATAGAACATAGAAGTTGTCGAAAGGAAAGGGGATTTTCATAAGAAGAGAAATGCGAGAGAAATTTCTACTCATCCATAGACTGTCGCCAAACAACAACCAATTCTTTAGAAAGTGATGAGGAGGATACACAACCCATAGGTGAAGTTTTCAAAATCGTGAAGAAGTAGAAAGCAAAGGGACAAACCCCTCTTAGCAAAGCATTTGGAGCATCTAGAGTAGAAGTTGCGAGAGAAACTTCTACTTAGCCATAGACTACCACCAAACAACAACCAGTCTCTTTAGAAAGTGATGAGGAGGATACCCAACCCATAGGTGAAGTTTTCAAAATTGTGAACAAGTAGAAAACAAAGGGATAAACCCCTCTTAGCAAAGCATCTCGACCACATAACAGTGAAAAAGATAACCCCAGTAGACCCGAAGTATCTTCAGCAGGACAACAACAATTTTCATTCTCTTTGGATGGAGAAAATAGCAATGATAGATTAATGCTAGATGTTCTTAAGTCTACAAATAAACATGATCCTGAAACTGTAAATTCTAACCTTGTACAATATCTACTGCAAATAGTTATTCAGAAAAAGAACAGAAAAGATACAATGGAAAATACAAACATTAAACAGAGATTTTTCCCCTGGAAACCCAAAACCGGGAAAACTAGCATATTCTATATCCATTCATTGTTTTACAATGTTTACAATACAAAAAACATATAGGAGCCAGCGACATCCAAAACCCTAACCCAATGACCTATATTAGTCCAAAACCTTAATTCCTTAATTGGAAATAGAAAGCCATCGACAAAGAAATCACGTGCTGAAAAACCACCTAAATATAATGTGGTCTTGATGCAAAAAAAAAAAAATTCAAGGGTGTTGCCCCTGCACCCCCCTCTAACCCCCCTACACACCCGATGCATACACTCAAACACTACTACTCGTGCAAAGAATATAACACATACCCAACTGTTACACATCAAAATCACTCAACTGGATAAGTGTCGCATATTCCTCTCAATTGTCGTAAGTGTCATAACTTCCTTACAACTTTCGCAAGTGTCGCAAGTTGGTTACAAGTGTCACAAATGTTGTTGAATCATACTGCCATGATGAAGACACTAAGGAGTCACTTAAAACATCTTATGTACTTGGTTTGAAGAAGGAGAACTGGTTCACTGGAGTCAAACATCTCTTAACACCTGAAAAGGGCTTCCAATCAAGAGTTTTGAGGGTGAACACTCCCTTGAAACAGCCTTAGGAGCATTGGTGCTCCCCTATAAGGCCTCAGGGAGCGTTATAACACTTCCTTACCCCTCTGCAGGAGTGCTTCCCACTTTTGAAGTGTTGGCGCTCCCCTTAAGCCTCTCTAGGAGCGTTCTAGCGCTCTGATGCCCCTTTTGAGGGAGCGCTCCCTAATCTGGGTCAGTTGTTAGCCCGGTGAGGAGAATAAGGAAGAGATCTTTCGAGATTAGGAGGCAGTTGTACTAAAATTCTTGGTTTCATCAACAGATCCCTGACCCAAGGAGGAGGTTCCCAACTTGTTCTAAACATAACTCAAGAGGTTAAACTCCTCCCAACCTATATAAGCAAGCTCTATGATGGTGGAAAGGGGAAGAATTGCTAGCATGAAACCTATGATCTCATAGGAAAATTGCAGTCAGCCAAAGGAGAAGTGATCAGTGAATCCACTGTCAGCCAGGTTGTGGATATTTCAAGCAAGGGTTAGATGAAGGGGACTTGATGAAGCTGTCGCATTCGCATCTACGATTGTAAGCACTGTTGTCGTTATTCTCATTAATATGACACGCTTGGCTGGTTTCTTTCTAGTTTGTGTCTGATGTTACATGAACTTATAATTAATTGATAGATTTGTTTTCAAGCTAATATCGATAGAGTAGGAAGTGTTCGTATCTTGTTTGCCTGCAGAACTCAGCGAGGAGCAAAGGATTGGAGCGCAACTCGGAGCGTGCAGGGACAAACGTTGATTAAGAGGTACTTTTGTTATCCTTCCTTCTCATGTATTAGTTTAGATAGATTTGAAAGGAAGTTAGTGTCCACGTTAAGCATTTTTTTGTCTAGGGTTAAGGTCAAGCTCTAGAGGCGATCTACCTATCCGTAGGGAGATTTTCCTACAACATAAACTAGCGACTCCACTGGGGAGATAGCCTCAAATCGAAACCTCTTGTTTCGATTCCTCCTCATTGACCTAGTTCTACCCCTTTGATTGTTTCAGACCTGGTTCACTCCTCTTCTGATTGGTTTCATGAGCTGATTGGCTCCTTACCTTATCCCACTCAGCATACTTGTCAAGTTTGAATCCCAATTTTCGGAATTTTTTGACATTTCTGGGGCTTTCAGACCCTGACGCCCCTGACCTAGTGTTGAAAGAGCGCCAACGCTCCTAATACCTTAGCACAGAGCGCTATAATTATCCTTGCCCTTGGAAACAGAGCGCCAACCTCTTTTTGGCCCAATAACCCTCCAAAACTGCCTTTTTCAGGGTTTGCCTCTGTGTCTCTTTTGCTGAGTAATCTAGTGAGTCAATTTCTCTTCTCTTTCAACCTTGAAATATGTCTTTTGATTGAAGAATAAGCACCTTGTTAATTGGATCTTGTAGCCTTCTTCACCATTTTCATTGAGTTTTTCCCTATTGAGTGAAATTCGAAACCCGTGCATTGTTCTTCTCTCCTCATCAGCTGAGTAAAAACCTTGGTGAAGGTCATGAAAGGCCTACAGACCTCTTTATCTTGATTTGAGTCAAGGTCATTGTTCTTCAACTTTTGATTTTTGGGTGTGAATTGTGTTTTCTCTTTGATTGTTTCTTTTCTTTCTCTTTTCGTTTGATTGCGACGAAAGGGTGCATTGTTTGTATGAATTTAGCTTGTGCTAGTTTGATTTTCATTCATACAAAGACAATTAGAAAGACAAGCATTGTGTTGAATTGATCTTTAACTCATATACGAACAATGAAAAAGCATGATTGATTGTGCATATTAGAAGGCTTTTTAAAAGTTTTTGCATTACATCGGGATTTGATTGAGAAAAAGAATCGTTTGAGGACACTCCGTAGTTGTGCTTGTTAGTGAAAATAACAATCTCTCTCCCCTAGATAGACATTCATCGAAAGGAAATGACTGCTTATCATGTTCGATGCATTCTTTGGGTTTGAGTCATAATTCCATTAGTTTCACTTCCATACACCCCTTTTGCGTAAAGAACAGCCATAAAATCAACGTTAATTAAAAATTATCTAGAATTTTTTCTTTGCTAGGATCCTCCACCAACAGTAGAATAGGTGTAGTACTTTGGATTAGGCTGTGAGCATAACTCTCCAAAGTTTCTAAAACAAACAGTAGAATCCTGAGTTAGGGAGAGTAAATCCAGTTATCGTATAAGTCTGCCTGGGATCCCCCTCTCACACAGGGGTTACGCATGAGGTCACATTCGGGTAAGATACGGGGACTAACCCTCTGTGGTTTAACTGATTGTGGTGGTTGGATCGTATTATGGGGGTCACTTTGAGGTAAATCCACAATTACTGCGTGGAAGCCTTCTAGTTGATTTCAGGCTTGATACCCTGCCTGTACGTTCCGATCGGACTGTCGACTGTTCCCACCCAAGGGATGACTGCGAATTGGTAACCTTAGCGCCCATAATCTTTAGGGTCTTACACAAGGTGACGGTGACGGGAAGTCTCACTATACCTGGAACAGACATTGGTCGAACTCACTCGGGCTCCTTGGAGGGTAAATCCACAATTACTGCGTGGAAGCTTGCACCAAGGCGTAAGTTTGTTAAGCAGGTCGCCATTGTAACTGTTCCACCCTACCCGCACCCCTTCTAGACTTGATCACATGACGTTGGATTTCATCACCAACTAGTACGGTCATCAAAAGAAGGTCTTGTTTACTTGGTTGTGATTCCTAGATTTTTTAGCGTGTGTTGTTTCTTTTCGCTAGTTGGCCATAGATTTCTTTCGCCAAATATTTTTCACCAACATCGACCCTCCACGCCGTTCGCGGAGGCTACAGGGACTTCCTCCAGAAAATATGGAAGGAAACACCCATTTACCCCCTCATTCTACGGAGGAATCTCCTCAACAGAGCGAGGTTCATAACACTACAATTTTCCAGGACGAAGTTCCCATCCCTTTGGAGAATTTTCAAATTGTCTCAGAATCTCCAGAAGCTTATCGCATCCCAGAGGGATACGAACGACAGATCCTCCACTTAAATTCTGTCGGAGAATTTGTTGTCAATCCGGATATTCCGGCTGGGTCTCCTCAAAACCCTTTAGCCAATGACCCTTTTTGGACTGCGGACGTTGTTCGGAGTCCACCACGCTTGGTGCGAGATATTTATGGAACAGGAGAAGGTGTCGACACACCTTTTTCCTACACTGTACCCCCAAATCACTTCACCATTACTACCACTTTTACATCCACACCAACCGTTGGTCCGAACATACCATTCATTGGCCCAAGGCCTACTATTCCCCTCCAGATGGCCCATTCGACAATGGCCCCGCACATTCCGACTATCCCTGCCGGTAATGCGATAGTTAATCAAGCCCCGATTGGCACACCTGTAACACCAGGACCTAATCTCCATTTTGGATTTAGGGCACTGAACGCATCCGCTACCACCACTGCCCAAACCACTACTCAAAGTGTACCGGAAAGTTCCATACCTATCCAACAACCCGGAGGGACTGGCCTTGGTGGTCCTAACCCGATCGACAACATTGGTCAGTCGTTGGCATATAGCTTTCAGATCCCGGGAACTCTACCTCAAACTGGGGGGCATCCCCCCTCCGGAGGACAAATCCCATTCGGAGGGAACCCTAATGCTGGGGGGAATCCTCCCACCGGAGGACAAATTCCATTTGGGGGGCACCCTCATGACGGGGGGAAACCTCAAGTCAGATTCCACCATCAACCACAAGGACAAAATGTGTCCGTCGCACCCAATCTGTGGAGCGTCCCTTTTCAAGGAAATCTGCATGCCTCCACGGGACAAAATGTGCCTGCCGCACCTAATCCATGGAACGTTCCTTTATCAGGAAACCCACAATTCCCGGCAGGACAAAATTCTCAGGCTCCGCAACAACCTCCTTATGGAAAAATTCCCAACCCACCCTATAATCCTCAAAACCCATCCGGTTATCCTCCTCTCACCCATGCTTCTCAAAACACTTCAAATCCTGCGTACCTTGGTCAAAACCAACCTCATATGAGAGGGACCACTAGTTATAATTATCCACATGACCCGGTAATGGGCCCCACTGGTGTACCCCTGCCACACCAACATTACCCATAGGTTAACCGACAACTACCTTTTCTGGCTACCCTAGATCTTCCAGACTTGTCTCGGTTAACGAATGATCCCATTTATCATTCTCCGGTTTGTCCAGCTATTCCAGAAAAACTCCCTTCTGATATCCCAAAATTCGACGGAAAGTCCAGAGAAGACCCAAACAACCACGTAATTACTTTCCATTTGTGGTGTTCATCCAACTCCTTCATGGACGACTCTATTCGTTTGCGTCTTTTCCAACGAACACTTACAAGTTCCGCAACAAAATGGTACATTGAATTACCACGCGCATCTTTTCACGATTTCAACTCCCTCGCCATGTCCTTCCTCACACACTTCCAACTGCCCATTCGATACGAGATGGGTACTGAACTATTAACCTCTCTTTGTCAGACAACTTCCATACACATCTCCGATCATATCCATGAATGGAGACGACAACGAAGGCTAATCAAAGCGGTCATCCTCGACCAATTATTAGCAGAATGGTTCACAAAATCATTATTACCCCAGATCGCTCGTGATGTTGCCATGGGCAGTGTGGTCACCGAGGAAGAAGCCATTGCCCGAGCTCAGTACTTAGACTTAGTCTATTCACAATCCGACACTCTGTATGATTTGATACCGAACGCTACCCGTGCCACTAACGATCCATCCAAACCATCGACTACTTCGCATGTGGATGGAGTTATTGGCTCCGTCAAAACCCAATCTACCACACAGTCCACTGGAAAGACTCAGTGGCCCACTTCGACGACTCCTCCCAGTTCGACTGCACCCTCTTCTACCCCCACCCAAACTCAAGTCTTTGATGTGAATGCGGTCCAATCAACCCCTTCACAACAACTTGGGGGCAAGAAGAAAGAGAGAAACAAAACAAAGAAGAAAAATAACAACGAACAACCCAAAACCCAAACGCAAACCCCTGCTACCGGAAAACAACCACAGCGCAAACCGAAATTCCCATGTCTCATTTGCGGTGATGATCACTACACTCGAGACTGCCCACATCGCGATGAATTGGCTAAACTTTTCAAAGGAAATTCGCAACCCGCCATGCTCACTCAGCCTTTTCCGCAACAACAATCTTTGGTTGCACAAACCCCCACGCCGGGGGGCAGTTCCAACCAACCCCCTGATGATGCCTCGACAAGCACCCACATTTACATGTTTAACGGTGTTAATCTAACCACTCGTTCTGTGACATATGACATGCCAGTTAAACCCGACAAGTCGAAGACTTCTAATGGTTCTTCGCCATATCCTTCACCATCTGTTGTTAATCCTCCATCTATTATCCCTCCATCCGGGCCACTTCAGATTGAGAAACCTTCTTTTGACTCCATCTTACGCCCTCCTAAGAGTACCATCCGGAAATCCACTTTCAATCCTAATTCACGGGCTGCCCAAAATTACAATATTGTAGAAGATTTGGCCCAAGCCCCGTGTGCCATGTCCGCATTGGAAGTTTTACAACACTGTCCTAACCAACGTAGAACGCTCTTAGCTGCTATTGTTGATTTCAATCTTGAGTCATCAAACTACATCACATTTAATCTGGATGATCATCAACCGTGACTCTCACACCAGCTAGCTTTCCAAATCGATGTTGTTGTTCACAATCAACAAATCCACTGAACTATCCTGGATGAGGGAGCCTCTACTTGTGTCATGTCTCTAGCCTGTTGGAAAGGCCTAAAATTACTAGCCCTTAACAAATCCCCTACGATGTTATGCGCTTTCGATGGATGAGGTTTCCATCCTCACGGATTACTGCAATCCCTCGCTTTTCAATTGGGCGGTAAAACTGTTACCGTTGATGTCGAGGTGGTCGATGCTCCCCTCGATTACAACCTCTTACTCGGACGAAGTTGGTTCTACGCTATGACTGTCGTCGCCTTGTCGGTGTTTTGATGTGTACAATTCCCCCATCAAGGCAAAATTGTCACCGTCGATCAACTTGACTTCTGTACACCCGACACTCGCATCCCTGCCACCAACAACATTCCTTTTTTGGGAGAGCACCTAGTTACGTATGAAAGCGTTGGTGTTGGCTTATTGAAAGATTCTAGCCTTATGGGTACTTTCCCTACACCACTTCCAGTTACTGCACACCACATTGCTGCCGTCAACATGATCTCGACTATGCCTTATCAATCCTTGGAATCATCTGATCCGTGGATTGTACCTAGTCCTTTGGAATTCGATGTGCTCAATGACACCATGCCACTCATCCCAGCCGAGGCCGCATACGTAGCTATTCAATCTGCCTCTCCCTCTTCGAACACTTCACATTCATTGGCACCCGATGCTTACTCGGTGCCCTCGTGGTTGGATTCCCTATCATCTGCCATTGATTACATTTCCCACATTTTTCCTTCGGACGAATCTATTATGGAAATTCTCAGCATTGACGATTTACCCTGGGATGATAACTACCAGCGATCCTCTTTTCTTCCGTCGTTGGAAGAAGTGCAAGGCATACGATCTGTCTTCCCCCCCGATGTTACCGATGCTCCACAATCCCCTATCCTCACACAAGATACTTTCTCTGAGGGGAACATGGGTAACATCTCTACTACAATCACAATTGACATTTCAGTCAAAGAAGGTGTCGTAGAAAACATCAATCTTGGTGCTAATTGCACGCCTGACGAAGTGGTTTCTTACACCGCTTTGTTCAAATAATTCTGCGATGTCTTCGCATGGAGCTACGAGGAAATGCTAGGGATTGACCCTTCAATCATCATACATGAAATCAAGACTTTCCCTGATGCAAAACCGGTTCGACAGAAACTCTGCCCGGTTCACCCCAAGAAAATGGCAGCTATAAAGGCAAAAGTTGAAAAACTTCTAAAATCTGGCTTCATCTATCCCGTCCCTTTGATGGAATGGGTCTCCAACCTCGTTCTGATTGCCAAGAAACAAGGGACCATCCATGTTTGCGTATATTACCGAGATCTCAACAAATCTTGTCCCAAGGACAACTACCCTACGCCTTTCATTGATCAAACCATCGATAATTGCGCAGGAAGCGTAATCTTCTCTTTCATGGATGGATTTTCTGGATATAACCAGATTGAAATCTTACCTGCTGATCAACATAAGACAACCTTCATCTGCCCTTGGGGAACTTTCGCCTACCGAAAGCTACCATTTGGCCTTAAAATTGCTGGTGCTACTTTCCAACGAGCCATGTCATACGCTTTCCATGACATCAAACATATTGCGGAACCTTACCTTGATGACTTACCCGCCCATTCATCCAACCGACCTGATCACATTGGTCACTTGCGGGCAATTTTTCTTCGATGTTGTTTCTATCGTATTCGTCTGAACCCACATAAATGCATTTTCGCTGTCGAATCTGGCCGACTCCTCGGTTTCATCATCTCCAAAGACGGGATTAGGGTGGATCCCTTAAAGATCAAGGCCATCCTAGCCTTACCCCCACCTACCAACTTAACCCAACTCCAAAGTTTGCAAGGCAAAGCAAACTTTCTCCGCCGTTTCATCTGCAATTACGCCGAGATCACTAAAGGATTTATGCGGCTTCTGCAAAAGAACCTCCCTTTCATCTGGGATGACACTGCCCAACGGTCATTCGACGCTCTCAAGCACGCTTTGACCCATGCTCCTTTGTTACATCCTCTTGAATATACAAAGGATTATATCCTTTACTTGGTCGCTTCTACTTCTATCATTGCGATGGTGTTAGTTCAAGAGGACTCTAACGGCCAAGAACACGTGATTTATTATCTGAGCAAGAGTTTATCCGGACCCAAACTCAGATATTCACATGTTGAGAAACTGGCGATGGCAACTATTATTGTTGTCCAAAGATTCCGCCACTACATTTTATTACGCACCACCACAGTAATCGCAAACTCCAACCCCATGTACCACATCTTGACGCGTCAAGTACTTGGGGGAAAATATTCGAAATGGATCGTTATTCTCCAAGAATTCGATCTCGAGTTTACAAAGGCTAAAGCTAAAAAATCCCTGGTGTTTGTCGAGCTTATTTGTGCTCTTCCTTGTGCCGATGAAAACATTGAACCTAGAGATTCTCTCCCCGATGAATCTCTCTTCCTCATCAGCACCTCTGACCCTTGGTACGAAGACATTCTCCTCTACCTTCAAACTCAACGTTTTCAGCCCAACATCTCTCACGAAGAGCGTCGACGCATCCGTCACCACTCTCGTCATTATCTCATCCTTGGCAACACTTTGTATCACCGTGGTATTGACACCATCCTTCGGCGATGTCTGATTCACGAAGAGGCTGAACGCGTTTTGAACGATTGTCACCTTGGCACCTGTGACGGTCACCTTTCCGGGATGGCCATAGCCCAAAAAATCTTACGTGCTGGCTACTTTTGGCCCTCGATTTTCAAATATTGCATCGAGGCCGTCAAAAAATGCCCACCCTGCCAAATCTTTAACAAGAAGGCACACACCCACCCTACTCCGTTGCACCCCATTATTGCCATCGACCCCTTTTCCAAATGGGGTATTGATTTCATGCAGTGTAATCCTACCTCAGCCGGGGGGCACAGTTACATCATCGTCGCCGTCAACTACTTCACCAAATGGGCTGAGGCTATGCCTAGCTTCCTGAATGATGGTCGTACTGCAGCTCTATTCCTCGTCAACCATATCATTACTCATTTTGGTGTACCACGTGCCATCGTCACCGACCATGGTGCACACTTCAAAAACTAGATGATGAGCGAGTTACATGTCAAATTGGGTTTTCGCCATGAAAAATCATCCCCCTACTACCCTCAAGCGAATGGGCAAGTTGAGGCTATCAACAAAGTCCTAAAAACCATGATCCAATGCATGGTAGGGGAAAACAAAACATCGTGGCATTTACAATTATTTTGCGCTCTCTGGGCCTATCGCACTTCGGTGAAAACCTCAACCGGATTCACACCTTTCCAGTTGGTCTATGGCATTGAAGCCATCCTACCAATCGAGTGTGAAATTCCATCACTCAAATTGAAAGTAGAACTCCTGCCCCATACTTCTGCGGAAGAAGAACGATTCTTGTATCTATCCAAGCTGGACGAAACATGTCGCGATGTTGCTCTCGTTAATGAGGCACATCAGAAACAAATTAAGAGTCAATATGACAAATCCATCCAACCTCGAGCCTTTACAGAAGGAGACTTAGTCCTCGTTTACAACCAAGCACACGATAAATTGGGAACAGGAAAGTTAGAACCTATGTGGCATGGTCCTTACATCGTGAAGCGTGTTTTACACAGAGGTGCTTATGAACTAGTAGATCATGATGGAATTTCCCTGGGAGAGCCCCGAAATGGGCTTTACCTTAAAAGTACTATGCCTAGATCACCTAGCATTTGTACTTTGTACACTATTGTATTTTAGTTTGGTGTGTCTTTTTCTCTCACGTTCTCGAGTCTTTACCGTTGCCACTCATGACTATGCATGTGTTTTCATGCGCAGATGACGTCTACCTTTCCTATCTTTTTTGGGTTCGCGGATGGCGTCAGTCGACATACCCAGAACATTACTTCGGCAGCATGGGTTATTTATTAGTTTGACGAAGTGGTGAGTTCAGGAGGCATCTGTTTAGGACCAGCAACCAACAATATGGCAGAATACCACGTTGTCATTGGACTGTTGACCCAAGCCTCCTCCCTAGGTATCTCTCGTATCATTATTTACTTAGACTCCTAACTCGTGGTTTATCAACTTAACCGCATCTACGCTATCCATAGTCCTATCCTGCTACGTCTACACTTGCAAGTTCGTCGTCTTGAATGAATGTTCGATTACATTGAATATAGACACATTCCGAGAGAACTTAATAGTGTTTCAGATTCATTAGCCAATTATATCATGGATTGGTATCTAGCCCACAGATAAGATTCAAGGAAAGCAAAAACTGTACATTACATGTAAATTAAAACACATCACAGACATCATCATGTACAAATCATTGACATCATAAAAACTCGAAACTGTATATATATATATATATATATATATATATATATGGCGTGAATGAAATGTTTGCTTTACATCAAAAAGTGTGTAAAAGGGAAAAATTTTGGGTCTATTCACCCATACAACATCGCTTGACAAGGCATACAAAAAATCATAGGGAGACTCTAATCTCCCCGCACGGCGTTGTGCTGTGAGTAACATACTATTGCATGCACTACGCACCTCAACAGAGAATTGATATTCTCTGGTACCCCTACAGTGTGTCGCTGCATATGTAAAGGCACTTCCCCCCTCCGCAGAGGAGGGATGCCCATCGTAAGGCCTTGGAGGTTTCTTTCGACCTCCCGAAGACCCATAACTGGTACCACTGGATCTGCAGCAACTAGGGCGCCTCCACGACGCCCTGGTACTGGTATATCAACTGGGCGCACTGCTCCCTTGTCTGCATGTTGGAAACAAAACATCTGTTAAAACTCTTTTACATACCCAAAAAAATACATATACATCAAAAACTTAAAAAACAAAAACTAGACAAGGTATGGCTTAATCTCTTACCTGACTCATCCCAGTCTTCCCCCGCGGGAAAAATCAAGTCCATACTCCCACGGAAGTCTACATCGGCATAAGGGAAGTCCTCTATCCAGAGGAACTGTCGTCTCATCCAGGCAAAGAAATCACCAGTGAAGTAGAACTCTGACTCCGAAACTAGTCTTGGAGACAGACTAGTCCACCTCTCCATCCGAGGTTCGTCCACTGGGTGTACTGCCAATGCTATCTGAGGCTGCATCTGAGGGATGCGCTCTAGGAAGAATGAGACCAAAAATGAGCCATAGCCGAACTGCTTCTGACCAGTCCTGCACCGTGAGATCTGTTCCTTCATATTCCGAAGGAACGCTGCCCTCCAATTAAACAGTGTTGGCTCTAAACACTGAACGCCATAGGCCACCTGTGATCTCGATGCCAAATGAGCACTATTACTTCCGGTCATGCTTGTGATAGCGAATAATATAGACCGGAGAGGCAGATCTCGTATATCCTTGATAGGGATCCTACCCCCTACCAACCTTGCTCTCAGAATACAGTGACATGCCAGATACATGTCCACCTACTCAGGTAATTCCCTTTGTCCAGTGAAAGATATAGGGACCCCTCTTTTTGAGAGGCCGGTCAAAAAGTACACATCTTCCAACTCGATGGTTAGAAGTTGTGTGCCGATACGGAATCCCTGTTCCGCAACATCCCAAAGACAAATCATGTGCTCAAGAAGTAACACCTCTCTCTTCATTTTTTGTAATTTGAAGAACTTGAGAAAGCCGCAAGCTCATAAAGCGGCCCATGTACGAGGACTCCGTAGAGCGGCTAAATCATCCATCTCATGTTCCCTCTCTTTCCATTCAATCATGATTGCCGAAAACACCTACAAAACAAAAAATCAAGAATTTCGTTATTCCTCACGTTTTTGTAATTTAGGTGATTTTCAAAAACATTTTAAAACATGAAACAAAGTACCCATGTCATATAAAAGAAACCAATCACTCTTTTTGACCACCACACCCTTTAACATTTGCCAAATAATAATCAAAACGTGTTAAAAATGAAAAACGATTTGGGGGGGGTGCGTGGGCCTTTGGGGAGAATTTTTATGAGCTCTTTTGCTAATAATGACTTGCCTAATTGATTGCAAGGGTGCAGACATCCTAACAACCCTTCTCTAATGCATTTTTGCAAAAGAATCCCCCTATTTCATCAACTTTTGCAAGGAGGCCGATTTGGTCAAAGAGGGGCGACCTAGGGCTTTGTGTTTTGAAATAAATAATGCCATGAAAATCAATTTGAAACCATGCAATTGAAAGAGAAAGGGATGGGCACCTACCTAGTTCAAACGACGAGCGAAATGATTGATCGTGGCTCTGGCAGCGAGAAAAACAAGATTTGCTCCAAAATGAGATTCTCCACCGCTCCAAAATCCTTGCAAATGAAATGGTAAATGAGTTTCCAAATCAATTCTTATTTATATAATTCCATTTTTTATAAGGTATGGTCATTTTTGGGTTTCTCTAATCATGTAAATGGCTTCGCTAACTCTAGTTTGTAGTTGCTGGCATCGCAGGTTTCCTGGTAGTTCTAATGAATCATTCACCTTGTCGCATTTATGAGCATAGTCTTAGTTCATTCTCGAGCTCGAAAATATGAGAACGTAACCGGGTAAAATTTTATCTCTTTTTCGGACCAGTCTAGATACGAATACACGAAAAAGGAACCCCCCTGGAGTCTCCTTTAAACCCTTTTCAGACTCTCTAAACATGAAAAGATTTTCGAGTGATCTTGCTTCCTTTCACACTCGTTAAAAGGTCAGAAAGGGTGTATTGCGAGTGATAGTTTAACCCTTTTTTGGTCTCGTTGGACTACTGTACGAAAAAGGAACTAAGAGAGTTCTATTTTAAGCGTTTTTCCAAACTCTATAATCCCGAAAAACCTTCGAGTTTTCTGTCTTTGGACTCGTTAAAGCACACATCGACAGGCCCATATGGGACCGAACCCTTACTTCTTCCAGTTCATTAAACAAAGGAAGAGGAACTTACTGAAGGTGAGTTATATCGAGCATCTGTTATCCTCCTCGAGCTCATTAAATAAAAAAGAGGTACTCATCTATCTGGATGGGGGAAAAATTGAAAGGAGCAAGCCAAGCAGTCTCTTGAGAACATCATCCAGCACTTCTTAGAGTCTCCCTTGAACACGACACTTTGTCACCTGCACATATCATAATCCGTTGAAGCTCTACACTGAGCCAATCCTTTGAGTTTCCTTTCACTCCTTTGGGTCACCCGACACAAGTTATAGTATCCATTGCATAGTTTTGGTCCATGTCATGTTTTGTTGTCGTGCCTCAGTGTTCAAGGGAAGTATCTGCCTCGAGAGTTAGCCATCCCAAATATCTTGCCTAAAAACTTGTGTCAGTCCATGTTCTTTTGGTCTACCAATTACATCTTTGTATGTGTTTCACTTCGTTGATGGGGGATAGACCAAGGCCCTCCCTCGACGAGTCTATTCATGTCGACTTCAGCACATTATCTAGGAATTAGACTTAGAAACAAGTTAGTACTTTGGGACCTGCATGCCTCAATGGCAAGCCTCCACACATTCGACAGTGGGTTTACATCATTGACCTCTGATCGAATGATTCCACGAATGTTCGACCTCAGCTCATCTATTCACGTTCGATGGAATGTACTAAGGTACCTTGGGAATCATTGACATTAATGGTGATCTCCCTCAAACTTGTTAACGGTTACCTCATTGAACGGTAATCAAGTGGTTTTTGCCATGTTTGACATCAAGACATCTATTCACATGGTCAGATTCGTACCATATTGGGATTGGTAAGAAGACCCTGGGTTGAGTAATCCACTTTGATATATGCTTTGCCCAAGTTGCGAAGGAGTTTCTATTGGACAAGGAACACATACACTGTTACATAGATCCACTTTGTATTGGTCGTGGCTATATCTTGTCATCTCGTAGATCCACTGTGTATCTTTCGTGGCTATGATCAGTCTGAGTCAAAGTATAGATCCACATTGTATCTTCGGTGGCTATACCCTTTCGTCAATACAATTATGGATCTGCAGTGTATATTATGGCGGCCATACCTTACAAGTCTCGATCACCCAAGCATAGGTATGCCTGCCTTGGGTTTTGAAATATGTCATGATATTTGTTGGATGATTGTGTGTAGCTTTCGTCGGGTTCTCCGAGTCTATACCCTTGCTTGAACGTCTACAAAGTATTTCAGTCATCAGTTTGTATCTTCTAACTTCATACTTTGGGGGGCATTCTGTTACACATCAAAATCACTCAACTGGATAAGTGTCGCATATTCCTCTCAATTGTCATAAGTGTCGTAACTTCCTTACAACTTTCGCAAGTGTCGCAAGTTGATTACAAGTGTCGAAAATGTTGTTGAATCATACTGCCATGATGAAGACACTAAGGAGGCACTTAAAACATCTTATGTACTTGGTTTGAAGAAGGAGAACTGGTTCACTGGAGTCAAACATCTCTTAACACCTAAAAAGGGCTTCCAATCAAGAGTTTTGATGGTGAACACTCCCCTGAAATAGCCTTAGGAGCGCTGGCGCTCCCCTATAAGGCCTCAGGGAGTGTTATAACGCTTCCTTACCCCTCTGCAGGAGTGTTGCCCACTTTTGAAGCATTGGCGCTCCCATTAAGCCTCTCTGGGAGCGTTCTAGCACTCTGATGCCCCTTTTGAGGGAGCGCTCCCTAATCTGGGTCAGTTGTTAGCCCGGTGAGGAGAATAAGGAAGAGATCTTTCGAGATTAGGAGGCATTTGTACTCGAATTCTTGGTTTCATCAACAGATCCCTGACCCAAGGAGGAGGTTCCCAACTTGTTCTAAACATAACTCAAGAGGTTAAACTCCTCCCAACCTATATAAGCAAGCTCTATGATGGTGGAAAGGGGAAGAATTGCTAGCATGAAACCTATGATCTCATAGGAAACTCGCAGTCAGCCAAAGGAGAAGTGATCAGTGAAGCTGTTGTCAGCTAGGTTATGGATCTTTCGAGCAAGGATTAGACGAAGGGGACTTGACGAAGCTGTCGCATCCGCATCTACGATTGTAAGCACTGCTGTCATTATTCTCATTAATATGACACGCTTGGTTTGTTTCTTTCTAGTTTGTGTCTAATGTTACATGAACTTATCATTAATTGATAGATCTGTTTTCAAGCTAATATCAATAGAGTAGGAAGTGGTTGTATCTTGTTTGCCTACAGAACTCAGCGAGGAGCAAAGGATTGGAGTGCAAATCGGAGCGTGCAGGGACAAACGTTGATTAAGAGGTACTTATGTTATCCCTCCTTCTCATGTATTAGTTTAGATAGATTTGAAAGGAAGTCAGTGTCCACGTTAAGCATTTTTCTGTCTAGGGTTAAGGTCAAGCTCTAGAGGCGATCTACCTGTCCGCAGGGAGATTTTCCTACAACACCAACATAAACTTCAAATATTCTAAGTAATGTTTCTTTCAAACTTGTTGATAGTGGATGTGGTGACCACGATGATCTTGATATCTCATTAGCCGAGTCAATTTCTAAGTCACCAATTAGTATAAATTGAAAAAGAAGAAAAAAAAGATTAAGAGCATGAAACAAGAAGTGACAAAATTGACAGTGTTGCATAAATATATAGAAAGGGAGAATGATCAATTGAGGAAACAAAGCCAACAATTCCAAGAAAAAATTAAAAAGTTGCAATCAAAGAATAGAAGAACAAACAAGAAAGTGCATAAGTTGTTGGACCTTGGGAAGCCATCACAAAAAAGGAGAAGTGAAAGGATAGCAGATCAAGAGGAGGACTCAACATCTTGATCAATGCAGCTAGGATTTGCTAGCAAGTGAAAATCATACTACAATTTTGTCTTCATCAGTTTTGGAGAACCTTTTTTGGCCTGAGGACATGCACCTGAACTGGTGTGGGTGAGATGTTGAACCCTTGTTTTTCATCATTCAGACACCCCTTTTTTACTTATGCTATGTTTTCATACCTAAAACTAGCCCTGATACCATCCATTTTTGTGATTTCAAGACCAAAACTCCCTTTGGAAAGTATTATGAGGTGTAGTTGTTTATTTTTTCATTATTCCTAATTTTTGATGAATTATAAGAGTTTTCAAATAAGTTTTACTAATGAGGAATGTTAGTGTTATTCTCGTACCATAGTTGTTCTCATACCGGATTTCCAAGGTTAAAATACATGTGCACGCCTAAATGGAGGTTGATCACCTAGGTATTGGAGAAAGAAGTTCCAGCATGGGTTGTGACATGTTGCTTTGTGCCCATATCGTTCCTTGCGAGTGTGGAGTTCAAGGTCAACAAGTGGGAAAATGTTCCAGAGGCCAGGTTATTCTTGGGTTTGATATTCATGATATTTTGGTTGTTATTCATATGCGTCCAACGTATAGCAACAACATCAACCTTATTCTAATCGTTTTACCCAAGTTTGTATTAGTGGTTGGGAATAATCAAAATTAGTTCAATTTGATGGTTGTGTAACTATTCTTGTCTTCCCGTTCCACGAGAATATAGGGGACCGAATTCATCTATAGTTTAGGGGTTTTCTATAAAATCATGTTTACTCTGTAAATCAGGGTTAAGAACCATACTTTGTAATCTTGCATCAAGGAATAAAAAAATGCTACTTATTTTTGTCGATATCATACTTTGATGTATGTGATACAAGTGGTGTAAAATGTAAGAATACTTTATGTTTAATAAAAGTTGTAGTTTTGATTCATGGTATTTTTCTATTTGTGAGTGTGTGAATCTCTATAGCTCACTACTAGGGTTGGAAAGGGCCCACCAATCCCAGGGATTCTGAGCTAAGTTATCTCTTTAACGTAGTTTAGTTTATTACATCGATTCCTTCTTGTGTTACATATGTTAGTTTAAATATTGAATTGCATATTGTGTGTGTATCTACCATATTTCCATTTGTGTGAATGAGTGGTAATTTATAGATATTGAACCCTATTATGGGAAATAAACCCTTTCATTTGAATTCCATAATTAATATCGGATCACATCTAGGGTTTGACTTGTTGTCGATATGTTAACTCTGATATGTTTTTCAGAGAACGAACCTTGAATTTATGAGTCATTTTGATGTTATATATTGTTTATTTTCTTGTGTTAAATGTGAAAAGTTATGGATTATGTTGAATAGTTTAACTGATCACAGGATTGGCCAATGGTTTAAATGTGAACGAGAGTGTTCGAAACTATATTGTGAGGTAAAACTTGGAAAGTTAACAGCTATTACAACCCTTTGTTGAGATCCATGAATGTATTTAAAACTTTGATGAGAGCCATTCTAGCATAAAGATAAGAATATCAACAAACAAGTGCTTCATTATTGAGATCTATCACAACCTTGCTTCAATAAGGTTGGTTGTTTATTTTATTTTAATCATGTTCCTCCAGCATCAAACTATAACTTGTAGAGTTGAGTGTAAAGGGTTCCACCCAAGGACAGTCCCAATTTTTTTTTATTAATTAGTGATAAGATTTGTCAATGTGAGACCTATGAAGATAGTTCATGAAACCATTTGCATACTTTTCAGGAGACAAGTCTTTCCTTTTGAATTTTTTTCTATTCTTTTGCAATCATTGTTGAATTTTTTCAATTGATGCAAATTTCACAATGTTGTTTCCAATTAGATCAAACGGTGTGATAAAGGTCAATTCAATCACTTATGAAGAGACATTCAATTCTGGATGTGTCATGATATTTCTTGTGATATTTGATACCAAAATATTGTTGGTTGTTTTTCAGTAATTCTTGTTGTTATTTTTATCGCATATTTAATACTAAAATAGTGCATGACAAATTGAGTCACACCTCTGTATGAACAAATTGTTTGTATAAAGGAAGTGTAGTGCCACCATACGTCCTTTGCATCAAGAGTATTGATTGTGAGTTGTGTTAGATTCTCTATTCATAAGATTTCACTCTAGACTAAGAGGTCCAACATAAGATCAGTAACACTAAATGGATATTTGATATCCTTCTAGCTGACTGATTAAAAGACACAGCTAGAGTAAAACTTGTTACCACAATTACTATTTATATTACGTTTTTTGCAAGTGGATAGAATTCTTATTGTCAGATCTAAATTTATACATAGATCATGAATACTTAGTAGTTAAAGGTGAAAGATTATATCTTGGATGTTAAAAGGAGATTTGACGAAAGGAATTAATCACTAGTCTATGTTTTCAAGTTTTCTGTTAGTGTTTTTGATAATCTGGTGTGTGAACCCTTAACATTTACAAATTGAAAAATCAAAATGAGAACATATTAAAGAAAATGATCATGCATATATCATAGATATATGCATGACATATAAGTTATTTTATTTCTTCTCGTGTTTGGTATTCATCCCGTGGACAAAGTTTAGGTTTGCTTGATAACATTTTCATGAGTGATTGGTTTGTTGCATGGTTTGTTTGTCTCTTGAGAAGATAGAATAATTAGAGTAGTTAAAACTTTGATCCTTTACCTACACATATCGTTTCTACAACTCATAATTTTATGAACCTAGTTGACAAGTAAAAGGGGGTTTTATTATGACAATTAATTGACCCAACATGCATGCTCAATTTCCAGAGTGGAGTAGGGTATGTATATGTGAGAAAGTTGTTGTTTATGGATATTTGTATGGAACTAGCAAGGTACAAACAAATCTCATTCTCACTTATGGGATAGAAAGTGAGATGAATCATGTATATATATAGGTAGGGTATGCATATGTGAGCAAGATGTTGTTTTTGGATATTTGTATGGCACTAGCAAGGTATGAACAAATCTGATTCTCACTTATGGGCTAGAAAGTGAAATGAATGGCTCATAAGTGAGAATGAGATTTGTCTGTACCTTGATAGTGCCATACAAATATCCACAAAAAAAAAATTGCTCACATATACATATGTTTCCCCTCACATATATATGAAAAAAATACTAAGATAAGGTATAATTAAAAAAAAAAAAACTGATAGTAATATTATTTTTATGTTACAACTCTATTTGGTAATAACATTAGTTTTATGTTGATTTGAAGTTGTCTTAGATTTTGCAAGTTTGTGATCAAATAATGTTAATGTGAAACTATTATAAATGTGTAGTGATTTAATAGTGAGAATGGAACTATTATAGTAATAAATCATGACGAGAAATATCCACGGTTTGGGGATACCTACAAATTAGAGATGTATTTCATGTGCAGACTTTGATAAATGGAAGAAAACATTTCCATAAAAAAATGTTTTGTTTTTTTTTTAAATTAAACTCCATCGCTAAATCTTTATATTATATGCATAGAAAAATTACAAAAGCCTCTAGTAGGGATCTGCCTCGAAGGAAACTAGTACCCCTACCAGTAGAGAATTGTCATAATTGTTCATTATCGTCTTATCAAAGTTTTGTAAAAAACATTTATAAAAAGAGACTATAAACTTGGTTAAACTTCCTATGACTATCCATACTATCGCAAAAACTAAGAGAGACAAGACAAAATAGACATCATGAATAAGGAGAGTGAGGTCCATCCCCTTTGAAATCTTTGACCAATAGGTTAGTCTCCATGCTCTGTTCCTGAATTTTTTTTAGCAAAATGAGGGTCGTCATTCAAGATAATGGGGTTTGCATGAGTACCTTCTTCGCTGGAGGAAGTTATTTTTTTCCTGGATGTGCCTACCTACTCACCAACTTATGAAACAAAAATACCAATTCCAAATACCACTTTGCATATGTCTTTGAATTGTCCCTCGAAAATTCTAATTGTGTGGAGAATATCCTAGAGCTTCCCCCTTGTATTACCCGGAGCTTGGGAAATTAATGTTTTACCATCCAATATGTCTTTGCTAATTTGAAAAATGGTATCTTCCTAGTCATTGAATAAACTGGTTCTTTAACCCAACACCCAACTTCTTACATAATATGTTCATCCAAGAGGGTATTCTTCTTAGCTCAGACTTCATTTTCTATCTCCTCTACCTCCCACTTGGTCTCTGTTGGGACTTTCCCCTTGAACAACTGCTTAACTTCCCAATCATCCTCTGTAGCTCTAGATAATTGCAATGAATCCTTTGAGGTTGAGGATTGTCCCACCATTGCACCATCTTTTGTCTTGCACTCCCCCACACTCTTACCTGAGATTTGAACCATGCTATCAAGAGATTACCCCCACCCAAAATTCCATAATGACCACATAGGTTGTGCCTTAAATCCAAGGATAGAAGAAATGAGGTGAGATATTGTCCCGGGGATAAACATAGCCCAAAAAATCATTGTCTAAGTGGAAACAAAGTCCAAGGAAAGGTCATCCTTCAAACTCCAAAACAATAAAAACACCACTCTCAAACACCACCAAAGCCTAAGAATAAAATACCAATTGCTTGGAGCTAATGTAAGAAAAGGCTCATGGGGGATCCATCTCCTTTCCCATTCACATTCTCAATGAAAATCCATCAACCATAATGACTTTAATAGAGTTTCATTCCAATGACATCAGGAGATATTTTTTTTCCTATCCACAAACATTATTTCTCCAAAACCTTCCTTATCCTGCCACTTTGCACTCTCATCCTCCCCATTGTTGGATATGTTCGAGAGATCGAGGTTGAAATAAAATCCACCAGTTGTGTTGGTGTACCTACGACCCTGCATCCCTAGGTTTCTCATCATGTTTTCATTTGGTTGGAAAGAGATCCAACCTCCCCCCTAAATCCTCACATTTTCTCCTAACCAAAACCCATACCCATTACTTATGCCTTACTTGAAGGGCCTTCAAAGATATGTAAGGTGGCAACCGAATGGCATATTCGAGCCCCACTTGTTAACACCCCATCTAGGTATTGGTCGTCTAGTTCATTCAACTCATTATAAACTTCCTTGATCTACGGTGGAATGGGATCCGTCCACTGTCAAACATTGTATATATTTGATTGAGTCGATCCCTTATTAGCCAAAATATTGTACACATAGTTTCCCTTGCTCTTAACATGAGAAGGAATAATCAATTGTATTTGGTTGGTTAATTTTTCCACCTAGGTGGTACCTAAAAATAATATTCTAGGTGATAAACCTCCCCATTGTGGAGATTTTGACCTACTGAAGGAGGTCATGCTCACCAAGGATCGGTGCATGTTCCCAAGAATCCTACCAAAAGGGATTCAACTAACCATGTCGAACTTCCCAAAAGAGTTATTATTGAAACAGTCTCATGTTTTTCAGGGCATTATTCCATATCAAGGATCTTAGATTCTCACCATCCATGTGAAAGAAATACTCCAAAGGAATTTCTATTTCATACTTGGCTCATCAGACTAAATCCCAAATCTCTCCTTGTGCTTTCAACCATCTCCACCAAGTTTTTGCTGCCAAATATCTTCCCATAATTAGCAGGTCTCTTATGTCCAACCCCCTTGTCTCCTTTAGGAAATAGATCTTCTCCCAGAAAACTAGTTCTCGTTTCCTTTATTTGGTCACCCCCTCCATACGAAGTCCCTTTGCAAATTGTGAATCATGTTAATTATGTTCATTGGAGCAACCAGAACTAAAAAATTTATATAGGGGATTAGAATGTTGCACCAATTTAAGAAGAATAATTCTACCATGAAGGGTAAGAAAATGAAAGGTCCAGCTAAACCGCTTCACTTTCAATTCATTAACAGATCTTTCCATAAAATATTTTGGAAGGCCTTGTTCAACAAAGGAGTTCCTAGGTGCTTTGAGGGAAAACAGACCCTTTGGAAACTAAGGATTCTTGAGATGTTATATTGGATCAACAAAGGAGTGTTGAAAAATAAAATTTATGATTTGGAAAGGTTGATGAGGGCCCTTGAAGCTTTCATAAACATATCCAAAATGCCCCTGAAATATAAATCTTCTCTAACCAAAAGTTTTCCTCATCTAAAAATTGTATATGGGATAGGGGATCAACATTGGGGTGTAGGGAGATTCCTCTAATATTACCAATAGCCAAATTTGTCTTGATGAATATACCTAGGCCTTCATCCATGATAATATAAAGGAATGTTGAGAGGGGATCTCCATGCATTATCCATCTGGTAGGGTTGAAGGTGGGTGAGGGGGTTCCATTGATCAAAATAGAAAAGAAGGATGGAGAAATTAGATTCATGACCCAATATGGTAATCAATTGGTTTCTACCATGTTCGACTCCAAGAAATACATTCACATGGTGAGAAGCATACTACGATTTGGGAATGAGGTGAAGTCCCTAGGGGATTCTCTTTTGATTTCAATTTCCTATGTTTCGATGGAAAGTATTCAGAGTAATGTTGTCACATAGATCCACATTGTATTGATTCATGGTTATGTTTTTGTCACAATTCATAGATCCACGGTGTATATTCTGGTGGTTGTGAGTTCATTTTAAGTCATAAGGATATGGATCCATGATGTATTCTTAGTGGCCATATCATTAGTAAATGATAATCATGGATCTACAATGTATTGGTCAACATCCATGCTTAGAGTCTTTTGTATTCCGAGTATGGGGATGCCATCCTCAGCAATGATACAATATTGTACTGCAATTTTCCTTGTGTTTTGGCAAGTCTCTAACCAGTGTGTTCTTTGTTTCAATACCCATCAGGAAAAGTATTTCAACTATCAAACTTTCTAACTTCATACTTTGGGGGAAATTCTGTTATACAAGATTTTTTCATAGCTGCTAAAACTGTCTATTGTCTTACACCTTAAAGGCATAAGATTTTGTAAGAAGTGTCGGGAAGAAGTCATTTGGAAACAAGCAACCATTAAAATACCTAAATTGAAGACTTGTCGTGGGTTTCACTCTAGCAAGATGCAACAAATTTACTTGTCATAGTTTGCATCACTACCAGGTGTGACAACGTCGCCTTTTACTCAGATTTAAGGGTGTGACAACCTTTCATACATGAGAAAAAGAAGAATTCTTGAAGCTTCTAGATGAGAAGCCTCTCCTAACTTGGTGAGATCCTAACCTCTTATCCTAACTTCCTCATGGCTTCCTCTCTACTCTATAAAAAGAGGCATCTTCCAAAGGAAATGGAGAAAAGAATAGAGGAATAATAAGATTATGGTGAATTGAGAATAGATCCAGATTTGTAATTTAGAGTTTGTGAATCTCACTTTGGCCCTAAGAGATTTAGTTGTGCCAAAGTACTTTGGTGGTGATGATGGAATCTATGGAGGCTATGAGGGTGTTGAAGCATTGAACTATTGGAAGGAGCTTGTCAACACCAAGGCACCAGTTGTAATTTGTTTCCTAATTATTTAATATGGTGATAGATTTTCCTTTCCTAACTAAGATTTCCAATGATCTTTGTGTGTATTTCTCCTTGGATATTTACATAGGATTATTGAGATATATAGATATTGGTCGCTTTCACTATTTTCTTTGTTCCTCTTGCAGATCTCTACTTTTATGAATCATTTGACCAAGAACTTGGAGTTACAACTTGCGAGGAGAAATGACGATTAAAAAGGTATGAACTTAAATATTTTATGTTTCTTTTGAACCTAAAACAAATATTGTATTATGTTTGGTTTTGTTCTAGTTTCGGGTTCCTGAACTAGGGATGTTGGTCTAGGTATGCACTCACTAATTTATCCACAACAATAAGGTCTATAGATGTTTGAAACTAACTACCTAATTTCTTGTTCTGTACAATAGTACACATCCCTGAAATGATTGTAAAATAGTACACAACCTCTTGCATTCAAAGAAATAACTTTCATGGGGAAACCCGACAGGGGGTATGCGTTTCTTTAAGAACCCTTGAGAGAAGGGTTTTTTTTACTTGGTTGACTTCATGGGCCACTCTATCTTGTGCCTTCTTGAACGTTGATGTTCATCCCACCTTCGAGCCTCCCTGAAGCTTTGAGGAATCTAAGCCAAACCCCCCGATTGTTTGTTGTTTTGGGAGAGAAGGGAAGTGTGTGGATGAAGTTGGTAGTGGCCTCCTCCATGGGAAGAAAAAGACTGTTAACTGGAGCTTAGCCCATCGAAATACATCTCTACCTCATGATCATCCCCTTCAAAATCATTGGCTAAGTTGACCACATTAACTTCCGACCAAAAATCGTAGGAGTAAGAAATTGGCTCAGGAAGAAAGGAGAGACCTCTCGCTTCCATTGTAAAGAGAAATGTTGGCTAGGGAGAAGTGAGGTTGGAGATCTCTTTTCACCTTTCAAAAGTCCAAGGTAATCTCGAGCTTATCTCTGAGTATTTGATGTTTTTCTTCCATATTCTCTTCAACATAGCTTGTTGAGTAGGAGATAAAGATAGGAAATATGGACAAGAGGGTGAAGGTATAGGCAGATCCTCCAACTGAACCTCCATTGAACCAATTCACAATTATTTCATAGGTGAAGGAGGAGACTATGGTTCCAAACAAACCTTCCCTCTTCTAGGTTGAGAACCCTTCCGAGGAGAAATTTTTTGGGGAATAAGGAAGGGCTCACCACAAGGTGAGGGTTGCATCTACTTATCCCTCCAAACCTTTCAAGTGAAAGGGAGATCACACTTGTGGAAAGTATTACCATAATGGTGACACCGAAAGGGAATATTTTCATAATCCATATTTTGATTATAGCAGAGTGACCTAACTTCAATTTCAATAGACTCATACAAACCCAAGCTCATATCTAGATTGACTAAAATCTTTGCTATAGACCATGCATTGGAATATTTGTAGAAGTAATCTGATAAAATATATTTACCCTGCATATTTCCAATTTTCTTCAGAGCCAAGTTCGATCAGAGCACCATTGACAATTGAGGTAATATTACCCATACTGGAGTTGATTTGGAAAAATATTTGTGCGCATTGAAACCTGGGTGTCAGGGTTTGAGCGAGAGTAAAGAATTATCATAGAACCATTGACCTTTTAGAATCCTGCTAGCATCCACTTTCGAGTGAAAAATAAATCCTATCTAGCCACATTCGAGGAGATGAAAAATCAACCTTTTTTCTAGCATTTTACTCCATTGGAGTTGATTCCACATATTGAGGGAGTCTAGGCTTATTTTTCTCCCTAGAAACTTTCCAACAAGGACTTTACTAAGAAAATAGGCTATCTGTTGAACCTGCACATCCTTTCCAACAACAAGGGACACCCCCTAGCCTTTCAACTTCACTACCTTCCTCCTTTTGGATCTCTTTTGACCCACTTCTTCCTTTTCCTTCTCTTCTCTACGTGAATCCTCAATCTTCGGGCTGAGGGAGGAAGATTTTTGGGCATTGTGATCTTCCTTTGGGACCTATACAATATGCAAACCCTTTTCTTGTTTGTTGTCCAGAAAAAATCTTTGGTGAGCATAAGTGGAAGAAGAGTCAAGTTCAATGTAACACCCCTGTTTCCCCCAACTTGTAATTAATCATTAATTAGAGTTACCATGTCGTGGCATGGGAACAATGTAAATGTATTATTGTTTGAGTTTCCAATAACTGACTGTGGGGGTGAAGACTTGAAAGTATTGGCCATGATATCTCTAGAGGAAAGAATGTGAAAACTATAAGAGAGGGTTCATTATATCAAATAACCCCAAATTTCCATTTGATAAGGATAATAAACCTCCTTCGGATCCCAAGGAGAGAAATCAGTTAATGAAGAAAGGACCAATGGTTGAATTATCAACCACCCCCATGAATGGAAGCATGGTCTAGCTGCAGAATGGCATCCTGAAGTACCACTCGGTCTGGCAGACCAGGCTGACCCAAGTTTCCTTCTGATAGAAGGAACGAGATGGAACAAGGAAGAACCTTCCCAAAAAGGGTATGCGTGTAAGGGGATAAACCCATGAAGACAGTAGAAAAGAGACAGAGAGAGAGATCTCTGGGGGTATGCAGAAAATGGGACCTGAGAAGAAGGTCATGAGCTTGATGTTGAGGAAGCATCTGATAAAGCTCGCAAAAGATGCGAAAGAGAAAGCGATGAGAATTGGCATAAATTCTCTGGTGATATCATGGCTTGGCACGGGGGTGGAGAGAATGCTAAGAATGAATTCCTCTGGTCCTATGGTTGGGTGGAAGGATGAACACCCACAGTCATTTAGTTGGCTACCACCTGTAATAGATAAGTGATCTTATATCCTATGTATTTAAGTAGTAATTGTAATTTAAAGTTGGATATCCTATGAATGTTTCAAGGATGTGCATATTTTCTTATTGGTTATACTATATCCCTTTAATTTTGCCTGATTGTGTATTTAAGAAAGTAAGGAATTATCTGGCTTGTACACATAAATGCTTGAGCCCTGTGGTGGCTCAATTTAAAATAAATGAACTGTGAGTTCGTCGACATTGGGAATAGTTTCATGTGTGCATGTAGAAACTCCCAGTTGTTCTGAGTCTCCTGGAGGAAGGAGTCTATTAAGATCAGGAGAGGTAGTGCACGTATGCACAAGATCTTTGCGAGGCAGGAAGAGACCGAGAACCTCTTAAGTTCTAGAGTTGATGAATGAGCAAAAAGGGTATGTGTAAGAATTATTATAAGTGTTAAGTTCAAGAGAAAGAGCGCAAAGATCTTAAGCCTTTCAGAGCTAACAAAGCTCAGGAAGAATAACGAGACTGAAGTATTGAAAGGCAAGGTTCCTTTGTTTAGAATACGAATGAACGAGATCTGTTCGGGAAGAGCCAAGGTCTATTGTAACCGTTGGATACGAGAAAGAGCACAGGATTTAACCCCTTGAGTCCTTCGGACTTTACGAGTTCGACGAATTGAGCGAGTTCATCGTAAGGTAGGTAAAATCCCTGAAGTCCTGAAGTTAATCTGGGCCTTAGATCTGAGGATGGTCAGGAGCCATCCCAACCATCATATCTATGAGGTAGTCAATCCGACGTTGAGCTCTTTGGGAGAATAGAGTCTTAGTAACGCCAAACTCTCGAAGAACGAAGTAGCAAAGTAATGTGGACTATGGATCTATGGATCCTTCGGGACCCCTCTCGACCATTCAATCAAGGGAATGTGGGTATTACGTCGAGAGTACATGGGGACCCATGTGTTGAGTGACGAAAATGCCAAGTGTCTCTCTTAGAGTGGCACACACCGGGGTATTAAGAGGTGGTTAGTCATGAGTCCCTTTGAAAATCCGCAAAGCAACAGAGTCTGTCTGTACCGTCGATTTGGGAGAGAGGATACGTGACAGAAATCCATCGATTTTGGGTGAAATTACTACGGGAGAAAACAAGTGTGGAGAGGTTGAAACTCCCAAAGCATGAGGAGCCGAAGTTATTTTCAACCATCAATCTGTGGGAGACACGCGTCGACATATCATCGACTTCGGGTGTAAGCACTCCGGGAGAAAGCGAGTGTGGAGAGGTTGACACTCCCGAAGCCCAAAGAGCCGAAGAAAATATGAGTCATCTAAGACAAAGGGACAGGTGTCGTCAGATCTTGCACTTAGAAGGAAAAAAGAGTTGGAGTGCTCCGAACCTCTGAATGTCTAAGCCCGAAGAAGATCATAATCGTCGATCACAAGGGATGTGTGGCGCTTAACCTGTAACTCCGGGTACGGAGTACTTCAGAGGAAAAAGGTGTAGGAACGTTTGAAACTCCTGAATGTCGAAGTCCCGAAGTGAATCAAGGCTGTCGAAATCCCTGAGGACACACAGTGTTAGATCGTGAACTTCAGAGGTTTTCCACTTCGAAGGATTCGCGTGGTGGTCGTCTTAGCGCATGTTGTCTTGGTGTCTGGTCATAGCCCGCGGTCATATGCATGTATAGGGGGATGAAAGAACCCGAAGAACTTGGGAGAGGATATCTTCCAGCTCTGAGCTCGTTTCGGAGCATGGAGATCGTGGCTAGAAATTTCTGGAAGAGCAGAATGAAATAAAGACCTCGAATGAGGGTATTGATTCTCTTAAGAAGAGAAGAAATTTTGAGTCCCCACTATGGGGGTGTTACATTCAATCACCTCAACCGCAGCCCAACGCTCCACCTCCCAAGTCACGTGGCCCCCCAAGCTGGACCCTTGCCAAAAAATATCTTCTTCCGACAACATATCCTCGTTGTAATCAACAAGTGGCTCATACTCTACCATGTGTATGTTTCACACTCCTCTTCTAGATGACTACACCCTACTCGGAAGAAGAGATCCCATTAAGATACTAAGGAGATCATCATGCAAAAATTCATATCTAATTACCTGCAAAATCCCTTATACAACTTATAGCCTCCTCCAAAAATCTTCCTATTCTATTACAAACCTCAATGTACTCTCCATATCTCATTTTATAAGAAGAAGTTATCAAATTTTAATGAAAATGAGAATGTTATTTTATTAATTTGCATAATATTCATTTTTTGATATCATTTATAACTAAATAAAGGTGTGAACATATAATATATAAATTAAAATTTTCATAAAGATTTATCTTTTTATTTTAAAAAAATTAATAGAATTTTCATATTTTTTAATAATAATCATTAAAGTTACATGATTTATACATCCCTAATGCATGTTCTCACTTTCTAGTCTATAATAAACATTGATTCCACAATGTATGTTTTCGATATTCTCACCTAATCAACCATAAACATTTATTCACAATGTATGTTTTCTATTAAATTGAAACTAACATTTATTCCACAATGTATGTTTTCTATTAAATTGAAATTGAAACTTTGGTAAAGTAAAAGACAAAATAAAAAACAATGTAGCGCACTTTACCCCCTATAAGAAGAAAAGACAAAATTAGTGGAAGAAGACATAAAATTTTATTTGCTTTCTTAAACCAATGACACATCCAATAGTACATTGGAAGATACATATAACTATGGATAATGGTATTATTTCAAATGCTTGTGTTTATTTTTTTAAAGACATCTACGTCATCATATAGGCTTGTACCTTGTTACTTCTCCAATATCTTACTTGGGAGGAAAGGTGAAGCTTTTAATACAAGTGCGGGTTAAGCAAGATTATAAATGGAATGATTTGTGAGGTGGAAATTCCCTTCAATAATAAGTTGAAGTGAATTTCCATTGAGAAAAAGGGAAGGGAAGAGATTTGTGAGGTGGAAATTCCCTTTAATAATAACTTGATGTTTTAAAAGTTGGCTTTCTTCCACAAGGTTTGTTATGCATGTTTATTCCTCAATTTCCTTTATTGCACTTCACAAGTACTTTTTAGTTGTGTCATTTTATGGTATGGCTATTGCAATGTGTTGCTAATATACACATTAATTCCTAATTCCTACAAATTAGTATGTACTCATTAGATTTTTTCTATAACTTAAATTAATTTGTTTAATTTTAGTTTCAATGTTTTTTTTAATCTCTATTTAGATGGTTATGACAAAAAAATATTCTTCAAATAGAATATGATGACTTCATAAGATTTTGTAGCTACTTCAAAACAATACATGCATGGCATAGATTTTAGGCCAAAGTTAAATCACTTTTTCCTTGAACTACATATTATTTTCATCCATCAATTTTTTAAACCTGGTCCTTCACCCAATTTGGTAGGCTTCAATGCCAAATCGTAATCTTGTATCTTTGTTATCCACTTTCTTGATTCCCTTCACATCCATGTTTAGATAAAATGTATTTTATTGTTGGATGTCGCACATAGGGTCTTAAGGTTGAACCCCAAATGTTTTCTCTTAAGTGCTTGAGGGATTTCACCAAAGCATAAATTGTTTTTTCAATGGAGGTATACTTCAACTCAATGTTTTTTAATCCTTTGCTCATGAAGTCTATTGGCTATTCAAAACCATCTTAGTTCTTCTAGACAAGGATGTTGGCAGGTGTATGCTCATACACAAATGAGAATATCTAGGATCCCTTGGCATAATTAGGACTCACCAAGAAAATGGTAGATGATATAGCTTGCTTAATTTCTTTGAAATCTCACCTTCCTTTTCTGGTACATTAGACCCTCTTATCCACTTTTTAGCATGGTAGTGATGAGATTTTTTATTTCAACAAAATTTGGCACTAACATTAAGTTGCCTGAAAAAGAACTTGAATGACTTATTGTTTATGGGTAATCTAACTTATTGAAAAGCATCAACTATGGTTGGATCTATATTCACTCCATACTTAAAATGGAAGTGCCCTAACAGATTCCCCTAAACAAATTCCCCTAAGTGACCCACAAAGATTGACTTCTTAGGATTCAAAGATATGTTAAATTCTTGACACCTTTAAAAATATTTCCTAAGATGCTTGACATGATCCATTTGTTTCTTTGAAAATACTATCAAAACATCTTAGTAAATAATGATGATCTCATTCATAATATCAACAAATAAATAATCCATAGCTCATTGGAATGTTGCACCTATGTTACACAATCCAAAGGGAATTTAAATATAGGAAAACGTCCCAAGGTGTAGTGAAGGTAGTATTTTACTTATCTTCCTTAGCAACAAACACTTTCCAACACATATAACATTTGAGAATTGTAAAATTCTACAACATATGATACATATTAGGAAGAGAATAGTTATCCTTCATAGACATATGGTTCAAGTTTTAAAAATCAATACAAAGTTCACTTTCACTATTATTTTTCATTATTGGAAACAAATTAGATATTGAATATCTTATATGTGCAAAGATCCCATCATTACATAATTTATCCACTTGTTTCTCAATGATTAGGCCTTATTTAAGATTAATGGGTTTTTGGTTTTTCTTGGATGGATTTGACTATGTTTTCAAAGGAATAATATTCTTAGTGACATTGGTTTTATATGTTTTTAATGATATCATGGAAAATTTRTCTTTGAATTACTCTATAAGCTCTTCAAATTTGTTTTGKTTTTAATGGATGCATGCTCTACCAATTCTAATTATTCTTAGGCTCTCCTTGTTRTYGGCATTGACTTTCTAAAATTGATCTTTAATGGGGGGTTTATGAGGACCCATTGTTTTGTCCCATTTATCATATATTCTCTCTAGTGGTACTAAGMYTTTGGTAATATTGTTTGTCTTTAGTTGTACTACATTATAATGTCCYATGGTATTTAGATTGTAAGMAAARCCATTATTTTTCTAGMAATTTACTAGTTGAGAAGAAACATTCCTTGAGCTTCTTGAAAATCTAAGGATTTGGGCATCATMCTTGAATACCTACCAATGAGTTACATTCTAGTATAGTTTTCCTAAATGAAATATATCTCAAATGTATAGAAAGGGGACAAGACAAAAGGTTTGAAACTAGTTGCAGAGACAATGAAGACATCTTCCTTCTCATTTTGTTCGTTAAGGACAACATAAATAAATAAAGTATCAAAAATATCAATTAAGTTTTTTTGAGGTCATTTCTTGCTTCCAAAAATTTCCCTTCCCTTTTCTATTTTCTTGGATTCGTTTTTCCCTTTCTTTGCCCCCTTCTACACTTACCCATTTTTTCTCCCTCTTCTTTTTTCCCTCTTATTATCCCTTTCTAGTTCTAACACTTAGTTGTGTTTTAGACTGCAGGTTCTCGGGTTGGTAGACTTACATTTTCTCACCTCCATTTACAGCTTCACTTCACGAGTTTGATCAACTGTCGTGTTATCCTACACTTAGCCTATTTTACGATCGCGGGTTCCCAGGTTAATAGGATCGAGCTTTCATGTCCTCGTGTTCCGCGATAGACATATTGCACCAAAGAGTTCTGCGATCTACATTTCGATCCCCGAACTCCCATGAAACTGCCTAAGTGTCATTCTACCTACATGAATCCATACGACCGCCATGCCATCCCCACACTTAGCCAATTTCACGCCTCTTACCATCACGGGCTCCCAGGTTCGTGGGTTCCTAGGTTCACAAAAAATCTCATGTCACATATTACCTCCGCCCGTCCTCGCCACCATCAGGCCTTTCCCAATGCACATTTACTATGATTTTAATGCTAATAACTTACCATACAATTTCGAAGGGATGGTTATTAATAAGCGAAAGGCTCAAGGAGACTTCCCATTAAAGTGCATTAAACATGATTTATGGAGGACTATATTATCTCCCACCAATGTTCATTCCTAACATAATTTGGAGAAAGTGAACATCTTCGTCGACTTATGGAAGCAAGTCGACAACAATTCTTTCGAGATACATTGAATATTTTTGAACGTGAGGATCATAGTTTTCAGTGGTCCAGGGCATATTCCTATTATTCATCCCCTTCTTCCTAGAAGGAAATAATCTTGACGTCTGGAATTGTGCGCACAGGGTGTGTCCAGGAAGTTTTTTATTGTAAAGAGTTGGTCACCTGGTGCACTGATAGATACATTCCAAGTCAACGGACCATATAGTTGCGGGACCATTCCCCTGTCTCTCTGTCACCTCAGGTTTTTCGTAAGATGGTGAGGCTCCCTGAGCCAACGCTCACCTTCAGAGGTGAATATTTGAGAGAGTTCTTAAAAAATCATGACAATGGACTTGACCTCTTACCTGAATTCTTGGAGAACCCAACGACCGTCCGCAAGGACATCACAAGATTGTAGTTTGGTGCCTTCAAAAATCCCTTACGGGAAATTGCATGGCTTTTTACAAGAACAACATGACCGAAAACCACGGCCATCATCTCCTAGATGATTATTTACATTCTTTATTTTACGGTCAAGGAACAGGCCATCTTCGACTGGGGTAAGTTGATTTCCATTGAAATCTCTTCCCAATTAGTGCAATACAAGAAGGATAAGAATTTTTTTATGTCATCTTATTTGGTCTTTGCGATAACACATTGATGTCAGTTCCCGAGATTATCTATCTCCAACAAGGTAAACTGTGAGTTCAACCCAGTAACCTTCCGGTATCAATTATTGTGGAGGCACAAGGCCTCCCAGCATTTGTATGAAGTCTTTAATGATTTTGTCTCAGTTTTTAAAGAATTTTTGTTTGGAAAAAATGCTCCCCGGATGTCTGACTAGGCGAGTAATTTCCTGGATAGGAAGGGGACACTAGAACAAATGGAATATTATAATGTTATAAGGATTTTTGGATCCAAAGAAAATCCTTCCTTCCTTCCATGTCACATATCTGATAGAATGTTTGTTGTTGAGATAGCAAGGCAGTACACCTATTGGTTTCATTTTTTTCCATGAAAAGAGAAAAAACAAATTCTACCTCTGCCTTGGAAAGTTGAGGATTTCATATTCAGGAATATGAACAAGATTGACAAATTCACGAGCCACTTCCATAGCCTCAATTCAAAATATTCTGAAAAATTAAAAGGGTTCGACCCCGGTGGTATTTTTTTAGAACATCTATTGGCTTTCGATTTCAACAATTCTTTCATTAACAGTATTATGAATGAAGATAGAGATAACACCTCAAGCACTCCTGCTCATGACATTAACGACCTGGAGACAATACTCAACACCAATGAGTCGTACAAGAAGAGAGGAAAAGATTTGAGTGAGAAAAGTGTCCAATCCTCAACTATCACGCCCAAGAGTACAACATCTCATAGAAGTTCTCCAATGGCCTACTCAAGTAAGAAAGTCACCCAAATTTCTTCAGACGGAGGAGGAGATAAGAACCCTCCTTCCAGAAAAACTGAAAGTTCTCATAAACTTCCCGTAAAGAAGAAACGAAAAAACATTGTGCAAGAAGAGGAGGGACCTCGGGGAGAAAGTGATATCCATGATCTCTCCCTCGAGGACATGGAACTAGAAATTAGCATTGATAAAGTGTTCCCCAATGATGACTAGCTAGAGAACACTTCTCACCAAAACCCTGAGATGGAAATAATTGGGATCGAGACCTTCGACGAAGAAGAGTCTTTTGCGATTCAGAGCGTTTTTTTTTACATCGATCCAAAAATTTGATTATTGAAAAATAATATGTGGAAATATCGTTCAAATATTAACCTACGAAACATGTGGCCTTCCCAAATTTCCCAGATACACCGAGAAACTGGAGATGCTCTAGACAACTCTATTAATGGCCTTAAAGAGGAGAATGTCAATTTAAAGGAGTGAATCAAATAATTGGAGGGAGCTCTAATGCCCCTTCCAATGCTTGCTAGTCATTTAGAAAAGATCGAGCCTACCACATGTAAATGTGTTGAACCTTCACAGAATAGATCTAGCTAGAAAATACTACACACATTTGCAGAGAGAAATTGAGAAAAAAGAAGAATAGTGAACTGCCACCTAGTTGAGTTAACTAGTCAATCAGTCTTCAGTTAACTGACAGAAATAGAGTGTAGTGAGGAGTAGATCAAGGAATCAAGGGTAATGCACCAATATGGTGATGAAACCAAGACAAGTGCACAATAGCATGGTGATTATCCCAATGTTGCATGGTGACAAAACCAATGCAAGATCTAGACACAACTCAACTAGTCAAACTGATGTTGAACACACCTACCACACTTAGATGGGGGGGGGGGGTTGAATTAGTGTGGGGCTCTTTTTCCAAAAACTTCCCTCTTGCAAAAAAACTCCTCAATTAGCATTCAACATTTATTCATTACCCATTGCTGTCATTTATAACCAGTTAAATGTGAGCACATATCAACAACATATATCAACAATATATCATCAACAAGTCATCACCATAATGAACACAAAGAACACAAGATGCATGTACAATTTTATTTTTATCACGGACTACGATCCTTGGGGTTTATCAGTAACAACTGAATAGAGTACAACTTTGTAAGAGCACCAGCTCTATAATGCAAGACTCAGCTTACACCCTCAACATCAACTGAGATGAGGCAACAATCCTCAACAGATGTCAATCTGTCAATAGGTACGTGACCTGTCAGTAGTGCAGCCTGTGTGTGCACGCGCCCTGACTCACTACAACCCGCGTGTGCACGTGGCCAGTGTATAATGCAACAAGCGTATGCTTCTTAGCAACTATGTTTTTTTTTCTTCACATGCTCAGATCCTTTGCAACCTTCAATCACTTTATCTTCTATCTTCCACTGTCCAAACTGACCCACAGCCAGTCACAACACATCCAATCTCTCCAATAGCTTGCTCATGATCCTCAACAAATCAATATGAATGTTATCTCAATCATGTATAAACAACTAGTATACCATAGCAATCATGTCACTACTAAATCACAAGAGTGTTGCTCACTCCATCAACCAAATCAACGAAACTGAGCCACATCATAGAATCCATACCAAGAATGCCCTAAGCATTCACAACACATCAAAAAATAGTATCCATCAAGACAATAATGTAACCATACCAGTGTCTCAGTGATAGATCTGAGGCCATAGAATGCAGATCCAGAACCTGCCTCATCATCCAAGAGCTTGGCACTATCTCAAACAAAAATCTCCATGATTTTATCCACTCCATGCTCCCTGTACACAGTCAACCCGCGTGTACACTCACCCTATACACAACCAGGCCGCGTGTACACGCACCCTATACATAGACAACTTGCATGGACATCAGAAAATAGGGTTTTCTGTGAATCCAAGACTTTTTCCGTCAAGATCTCTGACATTGTCGAAACTTTGATGCATCCATGAGATCCTCCTCTTGCTCTCTTCCTCAGAATAGAACTTCAATCATGCTCAAGATATCCACACCAATAGGATGCTCTCACAAGAAGCTCTCCATCAATACTCCACAAGATATTCACAAGAAGCTCTCCATTGATCCACAAAAGGACTCTCACCAAATGTACATTTTACAAGAGATCCTATCTTCTTATTTATACTTTCATCTTCTAGGTCACTTAACCCATTTTTAGGTTACTTAACCCATTTCTAGGTCACTTAACCTATTTTCCTTATTTTAGGGTTAACTGCTTTCCATGAATAAAAAGTTCTCCAATACTTTATCATTTAAATATTCCTTCTTGATTTTGTCACTTCATTTTATCATTTAAATAAT
>ML797552.1:263679-275146 GCA_009831015.1 Picea engelmannii
TCCACATACCACCGGAAATGGCATGTCAAGCACTATCCATCTAGGATACTTTCACCAACAACTTCATTGGTCTTCATCTCATTAATCCACATGCAAGCATGGGTCCTCCAATCGTTCTTCTAGGATAACTCAATCTGTAAAGCGTCTTCCTGTGAGGGATTTCACCATAAGGGGACCACTTTGGAGTTCATCCATTTGTGCACCTTATCAACCATGATAAGACAATAATGATTCATCTTTACATCAATTCACCACTACATCATATATATAAACTATGCATCATGTATCAATGACAACTCATTGATCCATCTTCATCAATGCATCATATCAATGATCCATCTTTATCAATTGGTTTCCACGTGGACATCTATCATTCTCATCAAGGGAATGATATCAATGATCCATCTTTATCAATTGGTTTCCACTTGGACATCTATCATTCTTATCAAGGGCATCATATCAATGATCAATCTTTATCAATTGGTTTCCACTTGGACATATATCATTCTCATCAATGCGTATTCATTGTTCATCAATCAATCAATCAATTACTTGACATCAATCAATGACATCAATCAAACCAAACCATTTACATCAATGACATATGATCCAACAATATCCCACATAATCAAACCATCGGTATCAATGACAACATGTTCCAACAATCTCCCCCTTTAGCATTGATGACAATACCAACATTGATGTCAACTCCAGTTACCAATTATTGATGTCAACATGTAGACAAGGCATGCTCTTCATCAATAGTCAATGTGACTATCTCTCCACATCAATATCTCCCATCAATAGACATCAATCACATCAATGTGGTTATCTCTCCCCCTTTGACATCAATGGCAAAGGGCCATTCTCCTCTTGGGGATGCTCCCCCTGTCTTGTTGTCGCTGTATAATCTCTCCCCTTTTGAACAAGGGATATCAATCTAATGCAATGCTAAAAATACATCGAACATACTCCCCATGTGACCATCGCTCCCCCTGGAATTATGCCTCTGTGCTCTTTCTTCAAATATAGGTCTCTTTTCTAGGTATGTATCTGATAAATCTCCTCCTAGAATCATGGGAAGAAGAATGACTTCCCCCTAAGGGTATGTCTCCCCCTATCTTCTTTGAAAGATGAAAAATATGCTACCATATGATGATCCTTGGACCTGTTCATGCATCAAACTTGTGCTATACCATTCATCATGAAACAAAATATATGTCAACCATGTGCATCTACCAACATGCCAAACAATGTATCATATCACTCATGATATGTCTCCATCATGAACCAAGTGCCACAATCATGTATCAAACAAATACCAATGTTTTGAAAATCAAGTAATACCATATATGAGTGTACTACTATGCACCAATACCACAAAATGATGAGTCCCATACATGTATGCCAAGTCCTCCATAAAACATGTGCCAATCATCCAACCATATGTTTCAACATGTAGCCTGATCCATATGAAAAATGCATGCACCATGATATCAACATATGCTTCCAATAATACATCATAACATATACCATCCATGTACACCACCATCATCACAAAATGATAAATCCCAGCAAATCAGCATCAATCCATACTCTTGGGTTAGTGCCATGCACCCAATATTTATTTTTATTATACCATTGTGTGATATCACCATGAAAACCTACAACAAACAGTGTCAGAACCTGTAATAAACAATCTCAGACCCTGGAATACAGAGTTATACTGTAACGTCCCCGACCATCATCCCACTAGCTGAGCAAACACTATTGTGCGGAACAACATCATTCTCATACTTAATTAATAACATGCATTTAAGTCATATTAAACACATTTAACTTAGAGTAAGCACAAGATTACTGCTAACATAAATAATCCCTGTCATTAACAATAATTCATATGCACAACAGAATACATGATACATATAAGCATTAGAGGCATGCAAAACATAATATTAAGCATAAGCTGATACTTATCTTTGAAACCATGGTAATTCCACAAACCACGTTCAGGCCTTCCACGAACCTCCTAGCCTTAGACCATGCTACTCATCATGCTCAGTAGTGGGTCACCCCCGAGCTGGGACTAAGCTCCACCCAAGGCAAGGAATCCTAGTCTAGGTTGAGGTTACAGGGAAAACTGCACAGAATAACCGAAAGGATTCTTCCCAAGATGCCTTCATATGCCCACTACTCATGGACTCTCATTCCCCACATGCTTGTTCCGTCTGGGAGTATACACCTTCACAAGCACAGTCCATCAGTGCTTCACCTCCCTCTCTGGGTCTCGGCATCAGGCCGGATCAGGAAGTCTTAGAGCTCTGTAGCTGGTGTTGGACTCTCTCTGGAAGAATACCACTTCCCAGCAAACTCCTTCACCTGAAATAGCTTCTCGCAGGCCTGACAGACTGCCTCTTCAACTAAGGGCCTTAAAACCCGGTTCTTCAGCCCCTTCTGACTCAATTCTTGCACAGTGAGGATAACCACAACAGTAATAGCAATTCGGTTAACTCACGGTGACAACAACAAAAGGAATTTGGGTATGGACATCCAAAAACGGCAACAGTCCACACTAAGACACAACATGGTTCAGACATTTACATGGTGCTCAGACTTCACAGGAGACATGGCTCGGTCTACGAGTTTTCCACTAGTTTCAGGGTGCATGACAAGGAATCAATGCAGAGGTCGATCCCAAAGCTAAACATAATTCACCAAGGATGGGGAATGGCAAAGCGACTCAGGTGGAGAATGGAAGAATGCAAGAGCAAACAATTTTCACATCAGGGTTTCCTTCACGGTGCATGGGTAAGCAAATGCAGACGCAGAGGCAAAACGGGTTCAGACGGGCATCCCTCGTGAACCCAGGCAGAGGATGACAGAAATGATAGAACCCCCCCCATGGCTGACTTCTGCAGTTTTTTAACTGCATGCGCCTGGGTCGACACATGTCACCCATGAAGCTGCATGCACTCCATCAGCATGCGTTCCTCTCCAGGAACTTAGGACAAAACATATATTTCACATGGATTTTGGAATAATATTAAAATATTATTCCAAAGGACTTAAGCCCCTAGGCTCAACACTTAGCCTCTCTTTCCCCCATCACTCATTCATCGTGGTTGGTCTGCACGCAACGTTGTTTATATTTTTATTAATGTTATGCATGATTACATATACAAAAGCAGGCTCTCGGCCTTAACACTTAGGCTCTCTGGCCTAATAACACATAAGCCCACCAACTTATATAAACTTGGCTCACCAGCCTATAAAACATAATTACAATTCATAATTCAAGCTTTATACTTCATAGACATGATTTACAACAGGGCTCGGCCTTGGGGACATTACAATCCCCTCCCCTTATTTTGCACTATCCTCAGTGCAATTTTACACTGCATCTGCAAGCTTTTCAAAATTTTCAAAAAGATGCGAGTACTCTTCCCGCATAACATCTTCATGCTCCCATGTCATGTCCTCAGGACCATACCAGGTCCACTAGACCTTTACAAGCCCTATAGCTTGATTCCAGAGCTGTTTGTTTTTCCTGTCCAATATGCGCACAGGATGCACTTGCAGGACACCTTCTTGTTCCACCTGAATCACATTCCAATCAATAACATGATTAACATCTGGTATACATTTCTTAAGCAATGAAACATGAAACACATTATGTACAGTCATAGATGCAGGTAATGCAAGCATATATGCAACTGGCCCAATCCTTTCCAGGATTTCAAATGGCCCACAAAGTCTGGTTGCCAACTTGGCACAACTTCCCAGCTTCAGCGAACTCCTGTTAGCTTTCACTTTCAGGAAAACATGATCACCCACTTTGAACTCTCTGTGGGTTTTGTTCTTATTAGCATAACTTTTCTGCCTGTCTTGGGCAACTTTCAAATTCTTCTTAATTTTTATCATTTGGTCTTCCATCTCCTTGAGCAACTCTGGCCCAACTACTGCTCTATCATCTGGATTATCCCAACTCACTGGAGTATTTCACTTTCTTCCATAAAGTGCTTCAAATGGGCTCATCTTCAATGATGCATGATACCCATTGTTGTAGGCGAATTATACCAAGTGCAGGTAGTCTTCCCATCTTGATGGTTTGTCCATCGCATACATTCTCAGTATGTCTTCTATTACTCTATTCACCCTCTCTGTCTGTCCATCAGACTCAGGATGATAAGTTGTACTAAAGTTCAGATTTGTTCTGAATCCTTTGAACAATCCTTTCCAGAAATTCAAGGTGAATTTCGGGTCTCTGTCGGACATAATCATTTTAGGAATTCCATGCAATCATGCCACTTCCTTCATGAAAATATTAGCAACATCTGCTGCCTTGTGAGTAGTTTTCAATGGAATAAAATGGGCAGCTTTTGTAAGCTTGTCCACCACTACCATGATCGAATCATGCAGCTTGCTTGTTCTGGGAAATCCTGTAATAAAATCCATTGTCACCACTTCCCACTTCCACTCAGGAATGGGTAAAGGTTGCAGCAACCCTGCTGGGTGCCTATGCTCAGCTTTAACTTTCTGGCACTCCATACATCTGGCGATTTATTTAGCAATCTCTCTCTTCATACTCGGCCAAAAGTAATGGCTCTTGACTGTTGTTACTGTTTTCTGATATCCAGGGTGCCCTGCATAAGGCACATTATGCATCTCCTGCAAAATCATATGTTTCAAGCACTGGACATTGGGTACAAAAATTATGTTCTTGTACAGCAGTATTCCATCGGTTTCCAATTTATAAATTTCCATCTTCTGTGGCATCTTACCCTATTGTATCTTGGCTACCAATTCTTTGTACTACAGATCTACATTTGCAGCCTCCAAAATTCTTATTTTAATATCAGTCTGATACATCTAATGGTTGTAGCATGTAATTCATGCACCCTCCTGTTGAGTGCATCAACCACTTTATTCTCCTTTCCTTTGATATTCTTGATCTCAAAGTCGTACTCACACAGAAATTCCAGCCACCTACTTTGTCTAGCGTTTAAGTTTGGCTGATCAAACAAATATTTCAGACCGTTATGGTCTGTTCTAAGTTCAATCCTCCTTCCCATGAGGTAATGCCTCCATTTCCTCAGAGCGTGAACGATTGCTGCCAACTCCAAATCGTGAGTGGCATAATTCTTTTTGTGCTCTTTCATCTTCCTAGATTCATAACAGATTACAAATCCATTCTGACTGAGAACTCCTCCCAACCCTTCTTTACATGTATCTATGCACACCACGGAATCCACATTTGGATCTACAATCCTCAAGATTGGAGCGTTGGTTAACAACTGCTTCAATCGCTGGAAACTTTTCTCGCACTCTTTAGTCCATTGAAAATTTTCCTCCTTCCTTTGCAAGGAAGTGATAGGGTGAGCTATCTTTGAGAACCTTGCGATAAACCTTTTGTAATAGCCTGCTAGACCCATAAAGGATCTAACTTCTGCCACATTCCTTGGCGCTGACCATTCTCTGATGGCTTCAACCTTCTCAGGATACACGGTGATCCCTTCTTCTGAAATAATGTGCCCCAAGTAATGGATTTGCCTTTGATAAAACGAGCATTTTCTCAACTTGGCATATGGATGGTGTTCTCTCAACATTTTCAGCACCATCCTCAGGTGTTTTTCATGATCTTCCTCTGACTTGGAATACACCAAAATGTCATCCAGGAAGACTATGACAAACTTGTCTAGATAGTCCCTGAATACACCATTCATCAAGCACATAAAAACAATAGGTGTGTTCAACAACCCAAACGATACCACTGTGAACTCGTAATGACCATACCTTTTTCTAAAGGTGGTCTTGCTGATGTCTTCATCCTTTATTCTTACCTGGTGATATCCTGATTTGAGATCTATCTTCGAAAATATTTTCGCACCTTTCAACTGATCGAAAAGATTGTCGATCCTCGGCAGAGGATACTTGTTCTTGACAGATACTTTGTTCAACTATCTGAAATCAATGCACAGCCTCAATGTCACATCCTTCTTCTTCACGAATAGGACCGAGGAACCCCAAGGTGACACGATTGGGCGAATGTACCCCTTCTTTAGAATTTCTTCAAGCTTCAATTGCAACTCTTTCAACTCTGGCGTACTCATTCTATAAGGAGCTTTCGACACTGGAGCTGCTCCAAGCATCAAATTTATAGAGAAATCGATATCTCTCTTCGAAGGTAGTCTGGGTACCTACTGAAATACGTCTTCAAACTCTGTTAGTACCACATGGTCTCCAATCTTTGAGACTTCATCTATGGATGCTTCCTCCACACGGATTGCAAACAATTGATAGCCTTTCATGTATCACTTTTTCAACTGCATTGTTAATATTTCTCTAACAACCACAACTCTGGGAATTCCTTGGACTGTTTTCCGATTCCCCTCCTCATCCAGGCATGTAAGTTCCTTGTTACGATAGTCTAGGAGGGCATCGTGTTGGTCCAACCAGTCCATCCCAATTAAACAATCATAAGAGCCTAAAGGCAGAATATTCAATTCAGCCTTCATGCTCAATCCCTTCATGTCCACCGAACATGACTTAACCAACTCAGTGACTTTCCTCTTGATTCATGTAGCCAACTGCACTAACCAAGAATTTGCATGTTTTCTTCTTGATAAATGCAAAATTTCCACCACCCTAGGATCTACATAACTATGGCTAGCCCCTGGATCAATTAAAATAATAAATGGTTGGTTGTTAATCATACCTTCCACTTCAATCATGTGCGACTGAAATTCAACTTGCTTGTTTTCTAGGGCCACATAGATCCTTGGCATTCTACTACCCATGTCCTCCACTGTTTCAACTTGTTGAACATTATGGACAACTCTTGCTTTTCCATTTTTATGGGGAAAATCTCTGTACTTGTGGTTCTCTCTACAACCCCAACACTGAATGGGCATTTGTCTCGGCCTTTGTTCCCCCACTTCAACCATTCTTGGCTCTCTAAACGATGGATGTCCTTGAGGACTATTTTTGAAAAAGGGAGGTTTGTTTCCCTTCTGCCTTTGTTCTTTCTTAAACTTCTTCTGGTCATCCCAAGCCTTCCGAAAGGTAGGCTTTTCTCTTTGCTGCTCATATAAGCATTTCTCTCTTCCTATTGTTTCTTCCATAGTATTAGGATCATCATACTGAATCTTGTCACCAATGCGAGGTGGCAGTCCACTCAGATACCTCTGAATCTTGACAACCTCATCTTTGATGAATGGAACATACTTCAGTAATTCCAAAAACCTTTGTTTGTATTCATCAATGGTCATGTTGCCGATCTTGAGTTCGAAGAACTCCTTCATATTTCTATCATAGTATCTTTTAGTCAGGTATTTCCTCTCAAAATACCTCTTGAATTCCTTCCATGTGATATCTTTCTCTCTAACGTGCTGCACCTGCACAAGCTGATCCCACCACATGGATGCTTTTCCTTTTAGTTGATACATTGCAATTCTTCCTTCTACATGAGAGGAATAATTCTGCAGTTGGAAATACTTCCTCATGCCAAGCAACCATGTTTCGGCATCTTCCTCCTTCTTATGTTCTCCATCAAATGTAGGAGGCTTAATCTTGTTCATCTCCCCTTTCAATTCATCCACTCCAAATCTTCGGTGTTTTCTGGTAGGGGATGGGCTTGAACTACTATGTGCTTCCTTATCGGAATGCTTTGGGGAGCGATGATGATGTCTGCCACCACTCCTCGATCTTATTTTCCTCTCAGGGGTCCTGTGACTCCCTGTTTCGCTTGTGTCAGACTCCTTTTCCAATTTCCTTTCTATTCTTTCCAGGTTCTTCAACATCTTTAAGTTGAATTCACCCTGTCGATCCCTGACCCTCATGAGCTTTTGGCTATCGGCTTGGCGAGCCTAGGCCTCTTTCTGCAATCTTTCAATGATTTTCATCACATTCCCTTCCTTATACAATTCTCTTCCATGCCCATAGGAGTTCGATCCTTCGACTCCCAAGTTGGCATCCCTTCCTTCTCTTTCATTCTCTAAATTGGAGACAATCCACACCTCTTCCATTTCTATACTCGGCATCGATTCGCAGCTGTCCTAACACTCGTTGAACTTTGCACACACAACATGCAATCAATCAATTTTTTTCATGCCTTAAACCCTTAATAAAACTGCAACATTCATAACCCAATGCGAATAAGAAAATGCTTCGATTCCATGAATTTTCTTAGCTCTGTTTGGCTCTGCAATTTCCGGCGATAGCCCCCATTTTCTTAGTCCCCAACCCATGCATCCACGGGACATGATCAAATGCTAAATTGCTAGGTGCTACAAGGCTCTCCAAAAAAAACTTCAGGTTTCGGGATTTCGGGGCTTCGGGGTTTCGGGTTTCGGGGTTTTGGTCCTGGAGGTTCTCGCACTCGCTTCCCTCTCCAACTCCCAACTTCTGAAAATTCGATTTCCTTACCCTCTGGGCCCACAGCACAGCTATCGCCCACCAAGGTAGTGACACATGGTGTATTTAAGAAGGTCCACCTCACTCCCAATGATGTCAGGGGGCCCCACTACTTTTACTTTTCGTTTTAGAGTTTCGAGCATCAGGAGTTCGTGCATCTACACATCTCGAACTTTCGTTTGCCGAAATTATGAAATTACGGTCTATTCATCTACTTGATCCAACAGTCAAGTTCCTCTCCTATGATCTATAGTGTATATCATTTTAGGATTTCGTGGTTTCGCGTTTTCGATAACCGGGAGTTCACGATGCAGCGACTCCAAATCTCTTGTCACTTCAATCCTCGAATTTTGATACACAAGTTCTTGTACGAGATCCAACGATCCTTGATGATTTGGATCTAACGGTCCATATCTCTCCTATACTTACACCTATCAAATCTCTTTATCCCTAACTTCCTCGCTAGTTGGTTGGATCCGACGGCTCACAGGATTTCGACACTTCTTCCTGGAAGCGCTCCACCGTCCGATTCTACCCTTGTTAATCTCTTTCGTGATTCAGGACTTGGAGTGACCAAGAATTTGGCCTACGCTCCAAGTTCATGATCCCTGAATTCACAAAATGATACAATAGTTCAAACCAACCACGATCAATGACCCACGTTTATTTTGGATCCTAGGGTGGCAAGTTTCTCCATCCACTAACCACCTTACAACTTCTGGCCATCTTACGGCCCTCGCGATTTCGCGAGTTCTCCACAGAGAATTCTGACCGTCCAACTCTGCTTCTCAAGGACTTCTTACCAATGACTTGGTACCCTCCTTATGAACCTTCATCTACTTGATCCAACACTTCTGATGTGGATTTCTCTCTCTCCCTGTGGCCATATACCACACCGACTGCAGTTTTATAATACCGCTACAGCTCCTGAGCTTTGTAACATGGTCAAGTAGTCCATTGACACTCAGAAACATTCTGAAGTCTGAAATTAGTCCTCCAGACACTATTTCTTCTCAAAACCTCGGTCCAAAGACCACTTATCTGGCCCATCCAGGCTTAGCATTGAAACTAGGCTCTGATACCATACTGTAACGTCCCCAACCATCATCCCACTGGCCGGGCAAATGCTATTGTGCGGAACAACATCATTCTCATACTTAATTAATAACATTCATTTAAGTCATATTAAACACATTTAACTCAGAGTAAGCACAAGATTACTGCTAACATAAATAATCCCTGTCATTAACAATAATTCATATGCACAACAGAATACATGATACATATAAGCATCAGAGGCATGCAAAACATAATATTGAGCATAGGTTGATACTTATCTTTGAAACCGTGGTAATTCCACCAACCATATGCAGGCCTTCAACGAACCTCCCAGCCTTAGACCACACTACTCATCATGATCAGTAGTGGGTCACCCCCAAGCTAGGACTAAGATCCACCCAAGGCAAGGAATCCTAGTATAGGCTGAGGTTACAAGGAAAACTGCACCGAATAACCAGAAGGATTCTTCCCAAGATGCCTTGTTATGCCCACTACTCATGGACTCTCATTCCCCACATGCCTATTCCTCCCGAGAGTATACACCTTCACAAGCACAGTCCATTAGTGCTTCACCTCCCTCTAGGTCTCGACAACAGGCTGAATCAGGAAGTCTTAGAGCTCCGTAGCTGGTTTTGGGCTCTCTCTGGAAGAATACCACATCCCAATAGACTCCTTCACCTGGAAATAGCTTCTCATAGGCCTGGCAGACTGCCTCTTCAACTAAGGGCCTTAAAACCCAGTTCTTTAGCCCCTTCTGACTCAATTCCCACACAGTGAGGATAACCACAACAAGAATAACAATTTGGTTAACTCACGGTGATAGCAAGAACAAGAATTTGGGTATGGACATCCAAAAATGGCAACAGTCCACACTAAGACATATCACGGTTCAGACATTTACAGGGTGCTCGGACTTCATAGGAGACACAGCTTGGTCCACGAGTTTGCCACTAGTTTCAGGGTGTGTGACAAGGAATCAAAGTAGAGGTCGATCGCAGAGCTAAATAGAATTCACCAAGGATGGGGAATGGCAAAGCGACTCAGGTGGAGAATGGAAGAATGCAAGAGAAAACAATTTTCCCGTCAGGGTTTCCTTCACGGTGTGTGGGTAAGCAAATGCATACATAGAAGAAAAACGAGTTCAGACGGGCATCCCCCCTAAAACTAGGCGGAGGACGGCAGAAATGGAAGAACCCCCCCCACGGCTAACTTCTGCAGTTTTTTAACTGCATCTGCCTGGGTCGACACATGTCACCCATGAAGCTACATGCACTCCATCAGCATGCGTTCCTCTCCAGGAACTTAGGACAAAACATATATTTCACATGGATTTTGGAATAATATTAAAATATTATTCACAAGGACTTAAGCCCCTAGGCTCAACACTTAGCCTCTCTTTCCAACCTTCCATCCCCCAATCCCTTACCCACTCTGTGGAAGCTTAGTCCCCCATCACTCATTCATCATGGTCGGTCTGCACACAATGGTGTTTATATTTTTATTAATGTTCTACGTGATTACATATACAAAAGTAGGCTCTCGGCCTTAACACTTAGGCTCTCTGACCTAATAATACATAAGCCCACCAGCTTATATAAACTTGTCTCACCAGCCTATAAAACATAATTAAAATTCATAATGCAAGATTTATACTTCATAGACATGATTTACAACAGGGCTCGGCCTTGGGGACATTACATATACCATCACATCAAACTCCAAGCCATGTGCATTGCCTTTTTCCCAAGGCTTTTCAACATACACGCGGCCTGCTGCACAACTGAGCGCATGTGTATGCGACATGTTCAAGGTCAGCACGCGTGTACACACGACTGTCACCACTGTTACCTGCATGTGCCTTAGTAGATGACACTTTTGAACTTCCCTTCAATCTTTCATTCTGATCTGGCTGCTTTGTCTTCTTCACCCACTTCTGTAGATGACCCTTCTCTTCAGAACTTGAGCTCTGAGTATCCATCTTTTCAAAGATGTCTCC
>ML797552.1:277939-304926 GCA_009831015.1 Picea engelmannii
AAGAAGTTTCATTTGATTACAATAGAAAGTTTCATAGGATGGTTGCTGAGTTGTGTGGAGTGATAAGTAGAAAGAACTTAGCTGTTTTCAGTTTATCTTTTACATGCATATACAGAGCAGTACCGGTTAGTACCGAGTAGTACTGGGTAGTGCAGAGCAGAGTAGAGTAGAGTACAATAGCTCTTTTCAGCGAGTTTCTTTTAAGTTCAGAGATTAGTTTGGCATCCTTTAAACCCCCTCTTCAGCCCTGCATTTCCTGTGCTGGTTCCTCTAAGTCTACCTTCCCGGGTTGACAATTAAATGTTGATTTACATGGTATATCTGCAGCTCGACAAATATGGAAGAAAAACATCAAATACTCAGAGATAAGCTCGAGATTACCTTGGAATTTTGAAAGGTGAAAAGAGATCTCCAACCTCACTTCTCCCTAGCCAACATTTCTCTTTACAATGGAAGCGAGAGGTCTCTCCTTTCTTCCTGAGCCAGTTTCTTACTCCTACGATTTTCGGCCGGAAGTTAATGTGGTCAACTTAGCCAATGATTTTGAAGGGGATGATCATGAGGTAGAGATGTATTTTGATGGGCTAAGCTCCAGTTAACAGTCTTTTTCTTCCCATGTAGGAGGCCACTACCAACTTCATCCACACACTTCCCTTCTCTCCCAAAACAACAACCAGTCGGGGGGTTTGGCTTAGATTCCTCAAAGCTTCAGGGAGGCTCAAAGGTGGGATGAAAATCAACGTTCAAGAAGGCAAAAGATAGAGTGGCCCGTGAAGTCAACCAAGTAAAAAAAACCCTTCTCTCAAGGGTTCTTAAAGCAACGCATACCCCCTATCGGGTTTCCCCATGAAAGTTATTTTTTTGAATGCAAGAGGTTGTGTACTATTGTACAATCGTTTCAGGGATGTGTATTGTTGTACACAACAAGAAATTAGGTCGTTAGTTTCAAACATCTATAGACCTTATTGTTGTGGATAAATTAGTGAGTGCATACATAGACCAACATCCCTAGTTCAGGAACCCGAAACTAGAACAAAACCAAACATAATACAGTATTTTCCTTAGGTTCAAAAGAAACATAAAATATTTAAGTTCATACCTTTTTAATCATCGTTTTTCCTCGCAAGTTGTAACTCCAAGTTCTTGGTCAAATGATTCATAAAAGTAGAGATCTGCAAGAGGAACAAAGAAAATAGTGAAAGCGACCAATATCTATATATCTCAATAATCCTATGTAAATAGCCAAGGAGAAATACACACAAAGATCATTGGAAATATTAGTTAGGAAAGGAAAATGTATCACCATATTAAATAATTAGGAAACAAATTACAACCGGTGCCTTGGTGTTGACAAGCTCCTTCCAATAGTTCAATGCTTCAACACCCTCATAGACTCCATAGATTCCATCATCACCACCAAAGTACTTTGGCACAACTAAATCTCTTAGGGCCAAAGTGAGATTCACAAAATCTAAATTACAAATCTGGATTTATTCTCAATTCACCATAATCTCATTATTCCTCTATTCTTTTCTCCATTTCCTTTGGAAGATGCCTCTTTTTATAGAGTAGAGAGGAAGCCATGAGGAAGTTAGGATAAGAGGTTAGGATCTCACCAAATCAGGAGAGGCTTCTCATCTAGAAGCTTCAAGAATTCTTCTTTTTCTCATGTATGAAAGGTTGTCACACCCTTAAATCTGAGTAAAAGGCAACGTTGTCACACCTGGTAGTGATGCAAACTACGGCAAGTAAAGTTGTTGCATCTTGCTAGAGTGAAACCCGTGACAAGTCTTCAATTTAGGTGTTTTTATAGTTGCTTGTTTCCAAATGACTTCTTCCTGACACTTCTTCCAAAATCTTATGCCTTTAAGGTGTAAGAGAATAGACAGTTTTAGCAGCTATGAAAAAATGTTGTATAACAGAATTCCCCCCAAAGTATGAAGTTAGAAAGTTTGATAGTTGAAATACTTTTCCTGATGGGTATTGAAACAAAGAACACACCGGTTGGAGACTTGCCAAAACATAAGGAAAATTGCAGTACAATATTTTATCATTGCTGAGGTTGGCATCCCCATACTCAGAATACAAAAGACTCTAAGCATGGATGTTGACCAATACATTGTAGATCCATGATTATCATTTACTAATGATATGGCCACTAAGAATACATCATGGATCCATATCCTTATGACTTAAAATGGACTCACAGCCACCAGAATATACACCGTGGATCTATGAATTGTGACAAAAACATAACCATGAATCAATACAATGTGGATCTATGTGACAACATTACTCTGAATACTTTCCATCGAAACATGGGAAATTGAAATCAAAAGAGAATCCCCTAGGGACTTCACCTCATTCCCAAATTGTAGTACGCTTCTCACCATGTGAATGTATTTCTTGGAGTCGAACATGGTAGAAACCAATTGATTACCATATTGGGTCATGAATCTAATTTCTCCATCCTTCTTTTCTATTTTGATCAATGGAAACCCCTCACCCACCTTCAACCCTACCAGAGGGATAATGCAGGGAGATCCCCTCTCAACATTCCTTTATATTATCATGGCTAAAGGCCTAGGTATATTCATCAAGACAAATTTGGCTATTGGTAATATTAGAGGAATCTCCCTACACCCCAATGTTGATCCCCTATCCCATATACAATTTTTAGATGAGGAAAACTTTTGGTTAGAGAAGCTTTATATTTCAGGGGCATTTTGGATATGTTTATGAAAGCTTCAAGGGCCCTCATCAACCTTTCCAAATCATAAATTGTATTTTTCAACACTCCTTTGTTGATCCAATGTAACATCTCAAGAATCCTTAGTTTCCAAAGGGACTGTTTTCCCTCAAAACACCTAGGAACTCCTTTGTTGAACAAGGCCTTCCAAAATATTTTATGGAAAGATATGTTAATGAAATTGAAAGTGAAGCGGTCTAGCTGGACCTTTCATTTTCTTACCTTTCCTGGTAGAATTATTCTTCTTAAATTGGTGCAACATTCTAATCCCTTATATATTTTTTTCAGTTCTGGTTGCTCCAATGAACATAATTAACATGATTCACAATTTGCAAAGGGACTTCGTATGGAGGGGGTGACAAAATAAAGGAAACGAGAACTAGTTTTCTAGGAGAATATCTATTTCCTAAAGGAGACAAGGGGGTTGGGCATAAGAGACCTGCTAATTATGGGAAAATATTTGGCAGCAAAAACTTGGTGGAGATGGTTGAAAGCACAAGGAGATATTTGGGATTTAGTCTGATGAGCCAAGTATGCAATAGAAATTCCTTTGGAGGATTTGTTTCACATGGATGGTGAGAATCTAAGATCCTTGATATGGAATAATGCCCTGAAAAACATGAGACTGTTTCAATAATAACTCTTTTGGGAAGTTCGATATGGTTAGTTGACTCCCTTTTGGTAGGATTCTTAGGAACATGCACCAATCCTTAGTGAGCATGACCTCCTTCAGCAGGTCAAAATCTCCACAATGGGGAGGTTTATCACCTAGAATATTATTTTTAGGTACCACCTAGGTGGAAAAATTAACCAACCAAATACAATTGATTATTCCTTCTCATGTTAAGATCAAGGGAAACTATGTGTATGATATTTTGGTTAATAAGGGATCGACTCAATCAAATATATACAATGTTTGGTAGTGGACGGATCCCATTCCACCGTAGATCAAGGAAGTTTATAATGAGTTGAATGAACTAGACGACCAATACCCGGATGGGGTGTTAACAAGTGGGGCTCGAATGTGCCATTCGGTTGCCACCTTACATATCTTTGAAGGCCCTTCAAGTAAGGTGTAGGTGATGGGTATGGGTTTTGGTTAGGAGAAAATGTGAGGATTTAGGGGGGAGGTTGGATCTCTCTCCAACCAAATGAAAACATGATGAGCAACCTAGGGATGAAGGGTCGTAGGTACACCAACACAATCGGTGGATTTGATTTCAACCTCGATCTCTCGAACATATCCAACAATGGGGAGGATGAGAGCGCAAAGTGGCAGGATAAGGAAGGTTTTGGAGAAATAATGTTTGTGGATTGGAAAAAAAATCTCTCCCGATGTCATTGGAATGAAACTCTATTAAAGTCATTATGGTTGATGGATTTTCATTGAGAATCTAAATGGGAAAGGAGATGGATCCCCCATGACCCTTTTTTGCCATTAGCTCCAAGCAATTGGTATTTTATTCTTAGGCTTTGGTGGTGTTTGAAAGCGGTGTTTTTATTGTTTTGGAGTTTGAGGATGACCTTTCCTTGGACTTTGTTTCCACTTAGACAATGAGTTTTTGGGCTATGTTTATCCCCCGGTCAGTATCTCACCTCATTTATTCTATCCTTGTATTTAAGGCACAACCTATGTGGTCATTATGGAATTTTGGGTGGGGGTAATCTCTTGATAGCATGGTTCAAATCTCAGGTAAGAGTGTGGGGGAGTGCAAGACAAAAGATGGTGCAATGGTGGGACAATCCTCAACCTCAAAGGATTCATTGCAATTATCTAGAGCTACAGAGGATGATTGGGAAGTTAAGCAGTTGTTCAAGGGGAAAGTCCCAACAGAGACCAAGTGGGAGGTAGAGGAGATAGAAAATGAAGTCTGAGCTAAGAAGAATACCCTCTTGGATGAACATATTATGTAAGAAGTTGGGTGTTGGGTTAAAGAACCAGTTTATTCAATGACTAGGAAGATACCATTTTTCAAATTAGCAAAGACATATTGGATGGTAAAACATTAATTTCCCAAGCTCCGGGTAATACAAGGGGGAAGCTCTAGGATATTCTCCACACAATTAGAATTTTCGAGGGACAATTCAAAGACATATGCAAAGTGGTATTTGGAATTGGTATTTTTGTTTCATAAGTTGGTGAGTAGGTAGGCACATCCAGGAAAAAAATAACTTCCTCCAGCGAAGAAGGTACTCATGCAAACCCCATTATCTTGAATGACGACCCTCATTTTGCTAAAAAAAATTCAGGAACAGAGCATGGAGACTAACCTATTGGTCAAAGATTTCAAAGGGGATGGACCTCACTCTCCTTATTCATGATGTCTATTTTGTCTTGTCTCTCTTAGTTTTTGCGATAGTATGGATAGTCATAGGAAGTTTAACCAAGTTTATAGTCTCTTTTTATAAATGTTTTTTACAAAACTTTGATAAGACGATAATGAACAATTATGACAATTCTCTACTGGTAGGGGTACTAGTTTCCTTCGAGGCAGATCCCTACTAGAGGCTTTTGTAATTTTTCTATGCATATAATATAAAGATTTAGCGATGGAGTTTAATTTAAAAAAAAAACAAAACATTTTTTTATGGAAATGTTTTCTTCCATTTATCAAAGTCTGCACATGAAATACATCTCTAATTTGTAGGTATCCCCAAACCGTGGATATTTCTCGTCATGATTTATTACTATAATAGTTCCATTCTCACTATTAAATCACTACACATTTATAATAGTTTCACATTAACATTATTTGATCACAAACTTGCAAAATCTAAGACAACTTCAAATCAACATAAAACTAATGTTATTACCAAATAGAGTTGTAACATAAAAATAATATTACTATCAGTTTTTTTTTTTTTAATTATACCTTATCTTAGTATTTTTTTCATATATATGTGAGGGGAAACATATGTATATGTGAGCAATTTTTTTTTTGTGGATATTTGTATGGCACTATCAAGGTACAGACAAATCTCATTCTCACTTATGAGCCATTCATTTCACTTTCTAGCCCATAAGTGAGAATCAGATTTGTTCATACCTTGCTAGTGCCATACAAATATCCAAAAACAACATCTTGCTCACATATGCATACCCTACCTATATATATACATGATTCATCTCACTTTCTATCCCATAAGTGAGAATGAGATTTGTTTGTACCTTGCTAGTTCCATACAAATATCCATAAACAACAACTTTCTCACATATACATACCCTACTCCACTCTGGAAATTGAGCATGCATGTTGGGTCAATTAATTGTCATAATAAAACCCCCTTTTACTTGTCAACTAGGTTCATAAAATTATGAGTTGTAGAAACGATATGTGTAGGTAAAGGATCAAAGTTTTAACTACTCTAATTATTCTATCTTCTCAAGAGACAAACAAACCATGCAACAAACCAATCACTCATGAAAATGTTATCAAGCAAACCTAAACTTTGTCCACGGGATGAATACCAAACACGAGAAGAAATAAAATAACTTATATGTCATGCATATATCTATGATATATGCATGATCATTTTCTTTAATATGTTCTCATTTTGATTTTTCAATTTGTAAATGTTAAGGGTTCACACACCAGATTATCAAAAACACTAACAGAAAACTTGAAAACATAGACTAGTGATTAATTCCTTTCGTCAAATCTCCTTTTAACATCCAAGATATAATCTTTCACCTTTAACTACTAAGTATTCATGATCTATGTATAAATTTAGATCTGACAATAAGAATTCTATCCACTTGCAAAAAACGTAATATAAATAGTAATTGTGGTAACAAGTTTTACTCTAGCTGTGTCTTTTAATCAGTCAGCTAGAAGGATATCAAATATCCATTTAGTGTTACTGATCTTATGTTGGACCTCTTAGTCTAGAGTGAAATCTTATGAATAGAGAATCTAACACAACTCACAATCAATACTCTTGATGCAAAGGACGTATGGTGGCACTACACTTCCTTTATACAAACAATTTGTTCATACAGAGGTGTGACTCAATTTGTCATGCACTATTTTAGTATTAAATATGCGATAAAAATAACAACAAGAATTACTGAAAAACAACCAACAATATTTTGGTATCAAATATCACAAGAAATATCATGACACATCCAGAATTGAATGTCTCTTCATAAGTGATTGAATTGACCTTTATCACACCGTTTGATCTAATTGGAAACAACATTGTGAAATTTGCATCAATTGAAAAAATTCAACAATGATTGCAAAAGAATAGAAAAAAATTCAAAAGGAAAGACTTGTCTCCTGAAAAGTATGCAAATGGTTTCATGAACTATCTTCATAGGTCTCACATTGACAAATCTTATCACTAATTAATAAAAAAAAATTGGGACTGTCCTTGGGTGGAACCCTTTACACTCAACTCTACAAGTTATAGTTTGATGCTGGAGGAACATGATTAAAATAAAATAAACAACCAACCTTATTGAAGCAAGGTTGTGATAGATCTCAATAATGAAGCACTTGTTTGTTGATATTCTTATCTTTATGCTAGAATGGCTCTCATCAAAGTTTTAAATACATTCATGGATCTCAACAAAGGGTTGTAATAGCTGTTAACTTTCCAAGTTTTACCTCACAATATAGTTTCGAACACTCTCGTTCACATTTAAACCATTGGCCAATCCTGTGATCAGTTAAACTATTCAACATAATCCATAACTTTTCACATTTAACACAAGAAAATAAACAATATATAACATCAAAATGACTCATAAATTCAAGGTTCGTTCTCTGAAAAACATATCAGAGTTAACATATCGACAACAAGTCAAACCCTAGATGTGATCCGATATTAATTATGGAATTCAAATGAAAGGGTTTATTTCCCATAATAGGGTTCAATATCTATAAATTACCACTCATTCACACAAATGGAAATATGGTAGATACACACACAATATGCAATTCAATATTTAAACTAACATATGTAACACAAGAAGGAATCGATGTAATAAACTAAACTACGTTAAAGAGATAACTTAGCTCAGAATCCCTGGGATTGGTGGGCCCTTTCCAACCCTAGTAGTGAGCTATAGAGATTCACACACTCACAAATAGAAAAATACCATGAATCAAAACTACAACTTTTATTAAACATAAAGTATTCTTACATTTTACACCACTTGTATCACATACATCAAAGTATGATATCGACAAAAATAAGTAGCATTTTTTTATTCCTTGATGCAAGATTACAAAGTATGGTTCTTAACCCTGATTTACAGAGTAAACATGATTTTATAGAAAACCCCTAAACTATAGATGAATTCGGTCCCCTATATTCTCGTGGAACGGGAAGACAAGAATAGTTACACAACCATCAAATTGAACTAATTTTGATTATTCCCAACCACTAATACAAACTTGGGTAAAACGATTAGAATAAGGTTGATGTTGTTGCTATACGTTGGACGCATATGAATAACAACCAAAATATCATGAATATCAAACCCAAGAATAACCTGGCCTCTGGAACATTTTCCCACTTGTTGACCTTGAACTCCACACTCGCAAGGAACGATATGGGCACAAAGCAACATGTCACAACCCATGCTGGAACTTCTTTCTCCAATACCTAGGTGATCAACCTCCATTTAGGCGTGCACATGTATTTTAACCTTGGAAATCCGGTATGAGAACAACTATGGTACGAGAATAACACTAACATTCCTCATTAGTAAAACTTATTTGAAAACTCTTATAATTCATCAAAAATTAGGAATAATGAAAAAATAAACAACTACACCTCATAATACTTTCCAAAGGGAGTTTTGGTCTTGAAATCACAAAAATGGATGGTATCAGGGCTAGTTTTAGGTATGAAAACATAGCATAAGTAAAAAAGGGGTGTCTGAATGATGAAAAACAAGGGTTCAACATCTCACCCACACCAGTTCAGGTGCATGTCCTCAGGCCAAAAAAGGTTCTCCAAAACTGATGAAGACAAAATTGTAGTATGATTTTCACTTGCTAGCAAATCCTAGCTGCATTGATCAAGATGTTGAGTCCTCCTCTTGATCTGCTATCCTTTCACTTCTCCTTTTTTGTGATGGCTTCCCAAGGTCCAACAACTTATGCACTTTCTTGTTTGTTCTTCTATTCTTTGATTGCAACTTTTTAATTTTTTCTTGGAATTGTTGGCTTTGTTTCCTCAATTGCTCATTCTCCCGTTCTATATATTTATGCAACACTGTAAATTTTGTCACTTCTTGTTTCATCCTCTTAATCTTTTTTTTCTTCTTTTTCAATTTATACTAATTGGTGACTTAGAAATTGACTCGGCTAATGCGATATCAAGGTCATCGTGGTCACCACATCCACTATCAACAAGTTTGAAAGAAACATCACTTAGAATATTTGAAGTTTCTGTTGGGTATGTGTTATATTCTTTGCACGAGTAGTAGTGTTTGAGTGTATGCATCGGGTGTGCAGGGGGGTTAGAGGGGGGTGCAGGGGCAACGCCCTTGAATTTTTTTTTTTTTTCATCAAGACCACATTATATTTAGGTGGTTTTTCAGCACATGGTTTCTTTGCCGATGGCGTTCTATTTCCAGTTAAGGAATTAAGGTTTTGGACTAATATAGGTCATTGGGTTAGGGTTTTGGATGTCGATGTCTCCTATATGTATTTTGTATTGTAAACATTGTAAAACAATGAATGGATATAGAATATGCTAGTTTTCCCGGTTTTGGGTTTCCAGGGGAAAAATCTATGTGTAATGTTTGTATTTTTCATTGTATCTTTTCTATTCTTTTTCTGAATATCTATTTGCAGTAGATATTGTACAAGGTTAGAATTTACAGTTTCAGGATCATGTTTCTTTGTAGACTTAAGAACATCTAGCATTAATATATCATTGCTATTTTCTCCATCCAAAGAGAATGAAAATTGTTGTTGTCCTGCTAAAGATACTTCGGGTCTACTGGGGTTATATTTTTCACTGTTATGTGGTCGAGATGCTTTGCTAAGAGGGGTTTGTCCCTTTGTTTTCTACTTGTTCACGATTTTGAAAACTTCACCTATGGGTTGGGTATCCTCCTCATCACTTTCTAAAGAGACTGGTTGTTGTTTAGTGGTAGTCTATGGCTAAGTAGAAGTTGCTCTCGCAACTTCTACTCTAGATGATCCAGATGCTTTGCTAAGAGGGGTTTGTCCCTTTGTTTTCTACTTCTTCACGATTTTGAAAACTTCACCTATGGGTTGTGTATCCTCCTCATCACTTTCTAAAGAATTGGTTGTTGTTTGGCGACAGTCTATGGATGAGTAGAAATTTCTCTCGCATTTCTCTTCTTATGAAAATCCCCTTTCCTTTCGACAACTTCTATGTTCTATTGCTTGGCCATATTTCTAGTGATTCAACGAGTGGGAGATAGCTCTAGTGAAAATTTATTTTTTAGGATTATTTTTGTGGTTTTAATTTTTTGGGACTTTCCTTCAATAGATATGAATCCCTCGTCTCCCTAGGAGCCGAGGTATTCATTACAATTATTTGTAATATTTTAATTTATTTTTTCCTCTTGATCCCGTGTTACCATTTCATTAGATGACCTGCCAAACATTTTTTGGGCAATGAAATTACCCCAAAACTCATTTTTCTTACCTAGATCTGCAACGATTAACGTATTAATGAAACTATGATGATATAGACTTTTACAAGGGTCTTAGGTGTTACTTTGCACCAGGCTTGACATTTTGATTAAACTTCTCCACAAATAATAGGGGAAATTGATCCGCTTTCCAGGCTCAAAATTCAATAACAAACTGATATGGTACTGATAAGTTTGAGCATACATACCTTTGCATATTAGGAACCTCTATAGAAATGCTAGTGACACCACCCATTCCTCCTTAATATAGGTCCATGACACCCCCTTTTCCCATTCTGCATTATGAAATATTGGCTTCAAAATTTGTTGCAGGTAGCAACATCCATGTGTAGTTTCTTAAAACACCGCTCTCCTGTCCTTGGAATCCCTGTAGCATAGGATAGGGTTTCTTATGATACTTACATCTCAATATTACCTACAAGAGCTACCTTCCCATCAAATTGTTGAGTAAATTGCAACGTTACCTCATCATTGTAAACCCTGAATATTGCAAAGAAATGGTGCCACCCTGCTAATTTAAAGAGTTTCCGACTCGCACAATACTCTGGAACGACCTTGAGATCCCTCTTAGATGTTGGTTTATGGTGGTCCACAACCATTTTTCAAAACACAATTAGATAAATAGGGGCTTCGGTATGAGTCCTAAGGATTATAGTGAATAGAACTATGAGAAACAATCAGTATATACAGAGATATGAATGGTTATGGAGGGCTCAGATTTCTATTATAAAACGATATGGATTTGGATGATTTGGAATCCCTTCTATGATTCAAAATGAGACCCGATATTCAAGTATATGAATGAGACATGGGTAAAAATGGAGTAAACAAGGTTAGAATTTGGTGTAGGAATAATTATAGTGGTTTATGGTAGGTTTAGTGGGAACTTCTTGTGAATTCAAAAGATTTCATCATGCATACAAGTGTTCACATATGGAAATGATTGCATCATTGGTGCATATGAACATTCCAACATGGATAACAAACGAGCCATGTTTCATATCATACAAAACAATCCAATTGTTAAGTCATAGTGGATGGATACGTCATGATGTAGAGTTAAGTGGAATATGCATGGTAAAGAGGTATGGTCATAAGGTGTAAAGGTGTAAGATATAAGTGCAAAGGATATCGAAATGTAATGCATGAGAGTAAGATGTAGCATGTAGCATATAGATTCAGAATATGAGACTACATCATACAAGCACATGCTATAGAAATTTAGTTTAATGAAATGTAGTTAATGCAATGTAATTAATGGGGTGAATAAGATCAAAGTGGTATAAACATAGGGTAAGAAAAATAGGAATAGAATTAACAAGTATTGAAGAGTTGTTTAATCATATCCTTTGTTCTCAATAAACCAATCGGATTTTAAAAACATTTTACCTGGGAATGTTAATTACCCATACTTACAAATACATGTTCATGATTTGAGTTGATGAAGGGAGGCCATAGAGCCGAGGAAATCAATACAAAATTCAAACTCTAGAAATCTACTTTTGAATCTGATGTTGAAGGTGCTTTTAGGATGAAAAGAAAAGACCTAATACTATCAAAAATTTCTCACTCAAAGTTGAAAATGTTGCTACATGTCTTCCAGTACCTACTCTAGGATTCTTGTACCAAAATAGCCCAAAACTTTGTAAATCCATTTGTGCAGGAACAAGAATGCTGGAAAATGATTCTTTGAATAGACTATTGTTTTGGATACTCTATTGTTCTATATGTTTGGTTGTAGTATACTATATTGACTAGGATAAACAAAATTTAGTTTTCATACATGCCAAAAAACTGAAAGTTCTTTGAGCTTATTTGCTTGTAAAAAGAAAGGTGTTGTTTCTTTAAAATTGAAAACCAAGTAGTAATAAAGGAATGTTGATGGTTGATTTTCCACCCCAACACATATTCCACTGGAAATAGATCTGATGATGAGGTGTGAGGACAAATAGTTGCAGTGGGAACACTGAAACAAGGAGGTGGGGGGGCATAATAAGACTTAAGCCTCAAGCTTTGTAACGAAGAAGAGATATGATCCTTTAGTAGGAGACCCACTAAAGGAAGATATAACCCCTTATTTTTTAATCATTCATCCTATATATCCACCTTGCATCCTATTCCCCTTTTATTCACACATTGAAGACTATTGTTAGAGCCATGAACCAAATGATCTTCACCGAAACCCAACTTGGCACAATCCTATATATGTGAATAAATTTGTTTATGTCGAACATAGAAATAAATCATTGGATTACCAACCAATGATGAGAGTTGTTAACCAATGAAAGACTAATCACCTTTGATGATGATGAGAGTCAAGGTGCCTCTGGTACATCTTGTTGGCCATGAATAAATGAGTTGATGTCGAGTGTACTGAAAGATCTGACAAACATGAGGCATTAATGAATCCCCACTTTCATCAATGAGAGAACCTACCATTGATGTATGCAAGCCTCTAGGTACTACTGAAATCTATGACTTTGATCCCCCAGATGATGTGTTGAAGTTGATGGACTAATATTTTTCATAAGGAAGGCCTTGTTGAATCCCCCATCATCTAACATGAGAGTAATCATAATAATTTGAAGAACATGAAGTAGAACCAACAATTGTATGCCCAATTTTATTATGGATTTTCCTCCCAACAACTTGTTTTTCAAGCAGTCCCATGTCTAGTTATTCCAACAAGTTGGTTTTCATAACTAAACTCCTTATTTCTCTTTTTTTTACATTATTTGTTTTCATTTTTTTTATTATATTTTAAATTTTTTTTTCATTTTTTGTTAAATAAGTATGTACAACATCAAAAACTTGGAACAAAATTCAAGTAGAAGTGGAAGAGGGAGAAGGAGACTCCCTATTAACCACCTCCATCTCAGACTATTGTATAATATCATGAAAAAATATTTATGTGGACATGGGCTTGTGATATAATCTCAGCATATGCCCATTTACCACAAAAGAAACCTGCTCTTCATCTATTGTCTTGATATTTACCGAGCCATTACCGAATATAGTCTCCACTTCATAGGGCCCCAACCATCATGTAGCAAGCTTTCCCTTGGAATTATTAAACCTGGAGTCAAAGAGGAGGGCCCAGTCACTAGGATTGAAGTGCTTCTTTTTGATAAACTTGTCATGCCACCTAGATCATTGTTCTTGGACAAGGATAATGTGTTGAATGGCATCTTGCCAGATTTTATCCAACTCATTCAACTGAACCACTCTCTATTGTTGGGCCTCTGACAATTCCATGCCTAGTTGTATTGTTGACCTGAAGGTTTTGATATGGAACTCAATGGGGAGGAGATCCTGTTTTCCATAGACCGGCTCATAAGGTGTGAACCCTGTGGTGGTTCTCCATGTAGTCCTATAGGCCCAAAGTGCCTCTGGAAGTCTATCTTCCCAATCTTTGTGATGAATTTGTATTGTTTTAGTCAAAATAGCCTCCAATACTTTGTTCATGGATTCAACTTGCCCATTTTTTTGCAGATGATACAACGAAGACTTGCAGTGCTTGACCTGGTACTACTGGACAAGGGATTGCATCGATTTTGATGTGAATTGAGCTCCATAATCTGTTGCAATCTATCTTGGAACACCAAAATGGGTAAAAATATCCTCATGAAGAAAATGAACAACATATTTTTCACTAGCTTGATATAAATATTTTTCTACCCATTTGGTTACATAATTTGTACAAACTAAGATATAATTTATTTTTCTCGATGCAGGAGAGATTGGTCCTATGAAGTCCAAATCCTATCTTTCGAAGGGATCCACCAATACATGTGGTTGGAGGGGAATTTCATTAGCTTGCACGGGTTTCCCCATCCTTTGGCATTTGTCACAACTCCTTACATATATTTTAGCATCCTTAAAGAGTCTTGGTCAGTAGTAACCTTGATGAAGTACTTTGTAGGCTATCCTCTTATTAGTAAAGTGGCCCCCACATGGACCGTCATGGAAATCTCACAAGATTTTTAACATCTCATATTAATGTATATTCTAATCATCTGATCTGGTCAAGTATAGAAGAGATCACCTCTGATCCATGAATAATTGGTACTGAGCTTGACAATTTGTTGCTTTTCCCGTGAAGAAAGGTTTTGCAAGAATTTCCCTATGGCCGAATAATTTGCTTTATTTGTGAACCATGGAGAGTTAGTAGAAATAGAAAATAAATGCTCATCAAGAAAACTATCATCTACACAATCACTTTCACTTCCATTTTGAGTTCTGGGGATGAAATATGCAAAGAGATTTTCCTTCCCATGCCTATCTATTATAGTGATGTTAAACTCCTACAATAATAATAACCACCTAGTGATTCTACCATTGGTGATTGGTTTATTCATTAAGAATTTAATGGATGAGTGGCATGTGTCAACAAATACGTCGTAACCCCTTATATAATGTCTCAATTTTTTATGGCATATACAACAACTAGGAATTCCTTTTCAGTAACAATATAATTGAGCTCGACTGGTGACATGTTTTTTGCTTATGGAATAAATAACATAGGAAGGTTTTTCTTATTTTTTCCCTAAAAACACTTTGAGGGTCGTATCTAAAGCATCTGTACTAATATGAAAGGGGAGGGACCAGTTGGCCCCCCTAAGTACTAGCGTAGTGGAAAGATTTTCTTTCAAGTCGAAGGCATTTTGGCATTGTGAGTCCCATACAAAATCAATGTCTTTAACAAGAAATTTGAACATTGGTGTTGCAATCTTTGTAAAATCTTCAACAAATATCCTATAATAAATGACATGACCTAAAAACATTCTTACCTCCTTTTGTGATTGTGGTGTTGGAAGATCCATGATGACTTTGATTTTGGCAGGGTCTACCTTGATACCTACACTGGAAATGTGATGGCCGAGAACGATACCTTCTTTTGATAACATCCTACATTTTTCATTACTTAGATCAAGGTAAGCTTCCCAAAATCTAATCAAAACTTTTTCCAAATTATCGAGTTCTTCTTTAAAGGTATCACCATAAATAGAGAAGTCATCCATATAAATTTCCACACATTCATCAATTAGATCAGAAAAATTCCTAACACTACCCTTTGAAATGTAGTGGGGGCATTGCATAAACCAAATGGAAAAATCCTATAAGAAAAGTTCCCCCATGTGCATGAGAATGTGGTATATTCTTGGTCTTTTGGTGCAATCGGTATTTGATTATACCCACTAAAACCATGTAGGAAGGAAAATTATTGTTTGCCTGACAAGGTATCCAACACCTAATCAATAAAGGGCAACGAGAAATAATATCTCAGGGTTACTTTATTAATATCCCTAAAGTCAACACATATTCTCCATTTAACATTTTTATTAGGCACGATGACAAGTAGCGAAATCCACTTGCTATCTAAGATGGGGTATATAAATTTGGCATTCAATAGTTTTTGGAGTTCTTCCTTCGTAATGTCTTTTAGAACAAGGTTCATGTGACATTGAGGTTTTTGGTTGGGTTTAGCATTCTCCTGAGTATATATATGGTTTTGAATGTGCATGATTGTTGTTGAAGCACCTGAATTACCTATTCTTTTTTATCTTCGTTCAGTTGAGAGTTAATGTTTAGAAATTTACTCGGGCTTATCCTAATAGGAACACTATAAGGGTCAGAACTTTATTTAATGGCTAATATAGGACAATATGAGGAGCTTTATGATCCAAAATTTTCTTGAATTTTTTTCTAAAAATATGATTGTAAAATAATTCAGACTGTTGGGTATAATCTATTGTAGAAAGAAATTGGTCCAACAAGTTTTCTTCTATGGGTTCTTTCAATTTTATGGATTTTTCAATGGTAAAAAGAGGGTGTATAGTCTCTTATTCTTCATAAGGATCTCTTACCCATGGGGATTCTTCTACTACAGGCTTTGCTGGTGGCTAGAGGATCAATTTATTCATGGCTATCCCATTATATATGGTCATTTCTCTCGATTTACAACCAATAAAATCATCAGTTGTGGCTAACCAATGCCTCCCAAGAATCACTAGGTGACCATCCATGGTGGTATTGGGTTTGATTACCAAGAAATCCACATGATAATCCCATGAATCCAAGGTTACTATAATTTCATGCAAGACTCTAGTAGGCTTGACCCTAGATTTTTCAACAAGTTCGAGTATGGTGGGAGTGGGTCGGAGATTTTCCAATTGCAATTTTTCCATGGTTGGGACAATCACAATTTTGATGGAAACCCCTAAGTCAATGAGGGTGTTAAATAAGGGTACATTTTTTATAAATATGATGACTATCAGGTTTCCTGGATCTACATATTTCTCCACTTCTAAATAAAATTTTGGTTGGGAAACAAGTTTTTCTATGGCTAATCTCTCTGGATAGGGAGGAATTTTAGGTACTTGAGATTGTTGTGCATGTAGAGTGGATATTTTAGGTTTTTATACCTAAGGTTGCTGAAGTTATGAAGTGGAAGGTGCCTATGTATGGGAATAATTAATTCCTCATGTTGGTCATCATTGTTTGTTTGTTCAAGAGTTTCCTCCTCTTCCATTTCCTCCTCAATGATGACAGTGGAATATTTTGGTTTTAAAACCTTTCCCAACCTTAGGTGTATGTCTTGTATTGGTACTGGAGTGACCAAGTATGTTGGAAAGGTTGAAAACTCAACATTAAAGGTAGGATGATTTGGTCAATTGTTGGGATTGGGAATCGATTGCGCAAACATCTGCATTTGTCTAGGGGGATTTGTACTTGCAATCAGTTGGGGTAGTGGTGGAATAGTAGGTTGGGGTAAACTCACTTGTTTTTACATAGGAGGGTAGGATTGTGAAATTGGCAAGGGATATTATGGACATTGTGGACAATAGGAATATTTCCATAGGTGTTTCCTCACCAGCCTTGGTGCCAAGGATGATTTTGGTTGTACTGTTGTGGCCATGTAGGTTTCCAATGCCAATTTTATTCCCAAGGTATCTGCGTCTTCCATTGTTGAGAATTATAAGAAGGGAAAAAATGTGGATAAGGTTCATATGGCATACCTTGTACCCATGGTTGTCATGGTTTCTTTGGAGCATCCTGGAGAAAAGGTTCAACTATCTCGTTTGCTCCTTTGTAAATAGATTTCAATCTTGGTAGCAAGGGGAAAATTTATGTGTCACGATCCTCTGCTAAAATAGAAAAAATATGTACATTATTTAGTGTACATTCTCTTGGAGGGTGCCTTTTTCTACATAGATGACAAAAAATATTTAAAGTTGCATTTTCTTCCTCCTGTTCATTTTTAATTTTTATTGTGTCTAACTGTGAGATGAGAGTACCAAGGATTTATGTTTTGAAACCTTCTAAAAAATTTCCTAAATCCACCATGGTTTCTCCCCCTACAACAGATTTGGTTACCCTAGAAAAAGTGTCCTTTATTCCCTTACCATATTTGGCTCTACTCCTTGAATATTTCTTGAACAAATTGTAGATATCAACAAATGGTAAATGAGAAACATTTCCAGAACCCATAAAAATGAGTACATCTATGTATTCTTCCAATATTTCCCTTATAAAAATAGTTATGGTTGTCTCATGACTTAGTGTTCCTAGTTTAGTCTTTTGGATGACATATAAAAATCTATCAACAAAGTCCTCAAAGACTCTCCTCAGCTTGCTGCTGCATTTTGAAGATATCATTGTGTGAGTCCCTGGTTTTGCAATAGTCTTGGTACTTATTAAGAAAGGAAGTTTTAATTTCATCCCAAGGTCTAATGGAGGATTCTCCAAGTCCCATAAACCACCTTAGGGATGAGTCTTTCATTGTTGTTGGGAACAATTTGTTAGAAAAAATAGGATCACAGGGCAATAAAATAAAACAAATGTGGAAATAAAACACATAAGATACACATATATATGTGCTTCACCCAGTGTGGGCTATGTCCACCAGAGAAAATTCCAGGTCCTTCCTTTATTATTTTCCAACAAAATGAAGGGATACAACCTACATCTCACCCACTGTAACTTCTTCTTCTTTCTCTCACAATATCCTCTCTCAGAATAAAATATTCACAATATTCACACAAGTACACAGCCACACAATAATTCCCTCATGAAAAGAGGGTTTCCTTCTAGTGAAAAAAACCCTAACATAACTTCTACCATCATATATGTGACCATATAATGAATGGTCCAGATTGACTACGAAATTACAATATTTTACAAGGCAATGTTTTCCAAAAATTTTCTCCGGGAGCGCTTCCCTTGAATCCCCTACCAAGGGGGATCCATTAATTATCATTTACCCCCTTGGACCCACCTAATTACAATAGTGTGGGGCCAAGCCCCCCTACACCCCTCGTCGGGAAATGGGATCCAAGCACGACTGAAACAAGCCTCTGAATCAAGAAGACAATCAGGCTCCAAAACCAACAATATCCCACTTGGAGACTGACCACAACAACTCCACTATTGTTGTACCAACTGGACTATGATCCACCTTGGACCTGGAAAATTTCTCATCTTCACCTTTATGCTAGAATACCAACTGAAACTAAGCAGGAACTCAATTTATGCCTGGTTACTAACTTTGTTAACATGTCTGTAGGATTCTGTCTAGTATGTATCTTTTCCAACTTCAAATATTCATCTTCCAAGACATATCATATGAAATTGTACCTGATTTTTATATGGTTAGTATTAGAATGGAAGGATGAGTTCTTTTCAAGATGAATGACACTCTAGTTGTCACAATACAACCTGTTATTCTCCTGCTTCTTTCCCAATTCCTCCATAAACCTCTGTAACCAAATCATCTCTTTACTAGCCTTTGTATCAACAACATACTCTACTTTCGTTTTTGAAAGTGAAACAACCTTTTGCAGTTTCAAAATCCTACTTATTGTTGTTCCATCCACAGTAAAAACATACCATGTGGTGCTCCTCTTGCTATCTTGATCACCTTCCATATTTGAATCAACATATCCCTGTAGAACAATGTTTGAACCTCTAAAACATAATGCATGAGTAGAAATACCTCTCAAATACCCGAGAATCCACTTTACTTCCTCCCAATGTTCTTTATCTAGATTGTTCATATATCTTCTCACAACTCCCACTGCATGTGCAATATTTGGTCTTTTTCAAACCATCACATACATAAAGCTGCCAATTACTGATGAATAAGGGACCCTGGACATGTATTATATATCCTCTCATGTCTTGGGACACATTTCCTTAGTTAGTTTGAAATGGTTGGCCAAAGGTGTACTAATTGGTTTTTCATTCTGCATTCTAAACCTCTCCAACACCTTCTCTATGTACTCACCCCAAGACAATGTCAATTTGTGATTTTTCCCATCTCTTTTTATTCTCATACCAAGGATTTTCTTTGCAACACCCAAATCTTTCATCACCATTGGTTTAAATCCCTTTGTGCTACCATTTTGGGGCTGACCCAGGTTCAGGTCTACTATGGTTTAAAAAAAAAAACCTCTAAAACTATAGGCCCCTCTGGTAAAACCAAAAGGCAACACAATACACAAGATGCACTACACAGTCTCACCTGAGATAGTTCTTATGGGTGGATGCAACACTCAAGTGCTTGCAAACTGGGAATGAGTGGGGATATGAGATTAAACTCTGGGGTCTTCATTAGTTACCTTAGAATTCATCTTATATTAAATACCATGTCATTCTTATTGATGCATGAAAAATAACAGATCTGGCCAAGTCATTCATGCATCTATATAATATCTATTCATTGACAGTAAAGGAAATACACAATATTCAATCACATAAGACATGATCTACCGTGGTTCAACCCTCCTGGGATACGTCCACAAAGATTTTTCTTCTCCATTAACCCTCGCGCATTACAACTCTCCATCAAAACAGGTCGAGATATACAATGAGGTGGACTAGATCACACCATGCTCCTCAACCTGTGATCTAACCCTTAATATATACCTTATTTTCTCCCCTCAACTCAACAACTTACAAATTAGATCATAATTATATTCCTTTAGTCTTCGACCAACATAGTAACAATGACCAACAACATGACATCCAACAACCCCAAAACCCCAACCTAGACCTCCTAGGTACCTATTTATACATATTTATGGCTTACCAACCATTACATTCTCTTACCAAAACCCTAACCCTATCATGGCTAGGTATTCTTCCATGTGTGCCTTGCATGCTTTCCTCTTTGGCATGCGTGTATGTCTTGCACGTGTTAATTCTCCTGCATGCACATCTGCCTTACACGTGGTGCTTTTCCTGCATGCACATCTACTTCTCCTGCCAGCTGTATTTCTCCCACATCGTGATTTTCTCCCGAACCAGGATTGCACCTAATAGGCCCCCAACACTAACATCGTGACTCATCCCAAGTCACTACCTAACTCTAGTTTCTTTCATTGCTTGTGCCAATGCTTTTTACATATCTACTGTCCGTTGGCATTGCTCATGAGTCTGGCCTCTCTTTGCTAACATGGCTTCGACCACTTGCGCAATAAATGGTGGTCATAAGATCTCACCCCCTTCCAAGCCTATCTATTCAATGCATACTTTCACTACATCAATTTCCACAACCAATTGTTCTACCTTTTCCTATGGGGGCTCCAACTGAGCCCGTCGTGCGAGCTTCTATGTCTACACCACTTTTTCTTCTGCTTGAAGGTTCTTCATTTCTGCGGTAGTCTTGATATTTTCTGGCAGGGACATGGTCCTATGTCGCTCCTTGACATCTACCATTGTTGCGTGCAATTTGTCTTCCTTTACTTTTATCTCTTGTAGGTTCTCATCCTCTAATAGTTATGTCCATAGTTGGCCATTCTTTTCCAACTATTCTGCCACTCTATGTATGTTTTGCGTAATGTTTTCTGTAGCTGATGTCGCGTCTTTCTCTCTTTCTGCTTGGACTGCTGGGGGAGTCATAGCTACTGCACGGTCCTCCAATTCCTTGATCTTCTCTTTATATTGTGCCAGGGCATGTGCTATTTTTTTCATCTTCTCTTTAGAAGATGCTTCTTTTGATTATGTGTTGTTGGGGATGGATTGAAATACTACGCTTAGTTGTCTCTCCATCTCCTCCACTCTTTGTGTTGTTAGTGTTCTCTCATTCCATTCTTGGCTAAGTGCCTCCTTAAATGAGGTGTTGTCTTCCTGCACCAATTGTAAGTTCGTAGAATCCGTCCTTGCTCTGGACTGAATCTCCTTTGCGACTCTCACCTGTAATTTATACAACGGTTTAGTTGGAATCTTGGGCAACACCAAGTCCATCATCTAAATCTCTCTCAGCGGCCTCTACACTATATCCTCATCCATGAAGAACATGTCAGGAGTAATCTGGAAGTTTACACTCCCCTGCACCGTGATCTGTATTGTTTTGCCCATCGATATCCCTTATTTTACTGGCATTGTTGTCTTTTGTTGTTGTTGCTCTGTTTTGAACTTTAACTACTCCAACACAATTTTCACCTCTTGGATTTGCTCCAAAAATGAAGCTTGGTGGTTCTCAATGTTCTACCATGTGTTTGATAGTCGGTCCTCTACTGTCGTGGCTATCAAATCCACGTCGTCTTGAGTTAATGATGTTTCCATAGGCTTCTTGTGGGTCTTTTCCTTTTTTCTGAAACCACTTGGTTGCTCCCCTGTTCTCTTCCATTGGGCCTCTGGTTGTTTAGATGCTTCTGGCATCCGTGTATCCATGTCGGTATCCTTCTCAACTTCTTAGTCCATGGATACATCTTGTGCCTCCGTATGCACTTCCTATGCACTCACTTGTCATGTCGGTCCTCCCAGTGCCTGCTCTGTAGCCTGTGGACCCTGTGTAGGACCATGTTATGACTTCTTTTGTGTCCTAGTTTTCTTTCAAATTGAGTTGCTTTACCCCACTATACTTATTGTTGTTTTCTTTTTCTGGCTACTGCCATTCTTGCCTATATGTTGCACAAGGATTGTGCTACCCTGCATCTGAATTTGTATTGTTGGCATTGCTATTGGAATCTATGGCACTTTCCACTCCTTGGGCCACTCTTGGACCTCCACGTGGATTTCCTGCCTCGTCACACAATAATTCAAATGAAACCACTCCTTGGTTGGGTCCATCTTTGCTTGCAACCACATGCTGTAATGTGATACATGGAAATTCGCTATCTACCCATACTCCTGGACAGTTTCTGGTGAGATCCTCCATGTATCCGCCAAGCTGTTATGGATCCCTGTTAAGTATTGAATGAACATTTTATTGTTTAATTTCTTTATCTTGGGATTTTCTTTGCTTTGCAATGACGTGTAGCGCACTGCGCCATATTTTGATGTCCTTGGAAAGAACATCATGTATGTAGGTTCGTTCCACCCCATAAGTGCAATGAGGATGAGTAACCATGAGTAGTGGAACTCAGAGCCCCAATATTGTGCATGCCACCCCATAAGTGCAATGAGGATGAGTAACCATGAGTAGTGGAACTCAGAGCCCCAATATTGTGCATCCTTATAGTCTTCAAGGAATGATTTCATTAGGTAAGTGACCCATCTCATCGAGCTCCCCTTTGCACATTGCGTTGAAGTTGTTACCACTCATGCGGGCACTTCTTCTTTTCAGCGCTTGCGCATTAATTTGCAACCAAGCAATCTGGTTGCAAATCATGTCATAGGATCATTGATTTCATTGATCTTGATACCTATGTTACCTCTCTCTATGCCATAATTTGCTTTGATCTCATTTGAGATGGATTTCACCTTAGTATTGTCTTCTAGATATTGCTTCGACTTCTCCCCATCTGTGGGTGGCCTTGTAATCTTTGCGATGAGGTCAACGTTGATCGGCAATGGCCTATCCATCCATAATATGACTCCATGCACCCTCTCTAACAATTGTTTAACACATCTGTTTATGTGTTTCCTGCACCTGAAGTGCGGTATGTCTAATTATTTCATGATGTCGGTGTTGTATAGTCCCAGGATCCACTGTGAAGGCTCCAAAAGTGGCGTGCTTAATGGGCCCTCTCCCCTGCTCTCTAGGTAGCGATGCACTACCAAATATGGGAACTTTGTGGCATCAGAGACATCATATTCGAATTATTTAAGGCTATCAACTCCTCCTACTATGTTATCATCAATCTTCACTTTGTTGGGAATTTTCGACATTACTATACCTAGTTCTGTCTGTGTGCGTTGTACACCCTTCACACAACTTTCTTCTCTTAGATTATTTTTCCCTTATGGGAATGATACCCAACCCTCTGGTATAGCCTCTTGCTCTATTCCATGCTCTGATTCCAGATCTAGGCCATGCTGCATGGAATCCATGGTCGGTTTTGCTTCCTGCAATCCTTTTCCCCTGGACACGTCGGATTTTGTTCGTTCGACATCCTCTATTGGTTTCTCAGGCTCCTGTGTAGGTTCCTTCTCCTCTTCCATGTGCAATGTGATCTGCTCATACTCTGGTGTGTGTATTTCATCCACATCCACCACTATACACATCTCATTTTTTCTTGTTTGAGGCACCCGAGTGCTACTCTGTGTGCTTCGTCCGGTTCTGCTCGATGCTCCAACCCTTGGTGGTGATATGGCAAAGAAATACAATTTGTAGGATTCCAAATTGACAGAGGCTAGGGAAACTTCACACTCTATCGCTCTTCCTCTCGGCCCTGCATTCTTCTCCTTAGAAAATAACACAATGGGTTGTTTCCCCCCCTTTTTCTGACGTTATAGCATAACAGAGAAGTAAAAGTTGTGTCGCACTGACAGTTTTCGCTTTTTCACTTTTTTTGGTGTTTACTTTGCATTATATCTTTCTACTGGTTAATTGTTCTTCTCTGCATGGTGTTTTCAAACCATGGTTTCCTTGTGTAGCACTATTCTGATCTACCAGTTCTATTCTATCAAGTCCCTCCAAGTGCATCGATCTATTTTATAATCCTCTTTTTACTTTTTATCATTTTTCTTCTTTTTCTTTGTTTTACTCATTTTCTCTCCCTTGCTTCTACTATAATACACTATATACATATCTTCTTACTGTACGATAACTTTCTAGGTGTCAAGAGGTCAACTGTCCCTATATATTTTCATTCAACTCCCATTGATCATTCCTTTTATCTCTGTACCTCCTAAATCTTTCAATTGTATAACTCCCCCTTCTGTGATAGTCTTCACTTCATATGGTCCCAACCAATGCATTTTGAATTTTCCTGGGTGATGAAGAAATTTACTATCCTACAACAAGACTAGGTATCCCTCCTTGAAACTCTTCATTTTAATATGTTTGTCATGCCAAGCTTTGTCCCTTTCTTTATGTACTTCTTGGTGAACATAATCTTATCTTCTTCGATCTCCATTAGCTAACTTATCCTTTCTTGTACTACACCTTGTTCTGTCATGTTGGTGATTGTTTCTACGTGCAAAATAGGTACTAAAACTTCTAATGGCACCATTTCTTCTTGTCCATACACCAACCTGAGTGGTGTATGTCCTGTCAATTTTTTGCATGTAGTCCTATATGCCCATAATATTGTTGGTATCTTCAAATCCCAATCATCCTTGTTGACATTGACATTCTCTAATACTTAATCTGTGAAAGGGGTAGGAAAAGGTTCATGTAGGCAAGCATCATTCAATTTCCTGAGATCTACACATATCCTTATGTCTCGTTTCTTCTTCTCTTGAACTACCATAGGGCTTACCCATTCATATTCCTCCACTAGTTCTATGATACCAACTTCTAACATTTTGTCAATTTTTTCTTTTACTTTCTGCTTATATATTGGGTTCAATCTATACGTTCGTTGTCTGACTGATCTAGCCTCAAGTTTGAGAGGTATCTTCATCTCTCCTATATCTGTTGCTATGCCTTTCATCTCTGTAAAGTTTGTTGGGAACAAGTCATTGTACTCACGCAGTAACTTTGTTATTCTTTCTACTCTTTTTTCATCCCAGTGATCTCCAATACTGGCCATTTTGGTATTATCATTTGTCCCAATATTTACTTTCTTCACCTTGATTGGCGCAACAAATACTTATGATTCAAGAGATGGACCTTCCACCTCTCTTTCTCCTTCAATTTCTATAATTTGAATGTTGTGTGGGTCATCTTCATCTGATGCTTCTTCTTGTACATGATAGAATGACAATAGTTCTTTCATTGTCTATATGTTCTGTTGTTGATGCTCCATTATAAGTTCAACCTCTGGTTCTTGAATGAATATTACCCCTTTGATATGTTTGAGTGTTGAATCCATATTGGGGTTCTCATGTTCAAAGGAGAAAGTGAATATAAAATTATGTTGTAATGTTGTCTATTCTACAATGCCTCTGCACAATTCCTGGTGTACATACCAGTTTGTTGGAATTCATTCCAATGTATGAATAAAGTGATGAGACCATTCTTCTGGTGGTGTCATTTTCCATTGTGTTATGCACTTCTCCAAGTGTTCTACTGGTGTCCCTTGTCCATCATATTTCTGTAGTTGATTTCTTCCCTGTTATGCGCCAAATATGATGCATAGTAATCACTTACATTGGTACCAGTCCTTGACTGTCTCTTTGTGTGCACCCCACCATCTTGCAGGTGTTTCCTTAAGTTCTATGTCTAGAGATAAGAGTCTTTGACCCTCTAACACTTCATCTTCGTATTTTTTTAGGAATTTTTCTAAGTCATTCACCCCATTAAAACTGGGAGGTTCTCTTATCTCTGTACCTACCCATCTTATTGCGCGGTCTATTCTTGCACACCTTCTTGTGGATACTTCATGTAATCTTTGTTGCCAATTCTCCAACCTTGTATTTGATTCTGATTCACATGACATGATACTTCTCCAAATAAGTACCCACTCAACACCTACACAAAGATACACATGATAGCCACCAAACTCATAGACATGTGCGACTCCCAAAATTGGAGATCTAGGAAAGCCAAGACTAGATGAACAAATTCAAATCAAGTTGGATGCAACCATCAAGATAGCTTTCTACTATGACACCGAATTCTAAATAATTACCTTCAATCTTCCAAGTTTTAACAAAGGAACAAAGGCATAATCATCTATTGATGTCAAAAAATGGACATAATCCACATTTGGTAAATCACCCGGTGATAAGGGTCTAATTGGGGTCTTGACCAGGTGATTTCTCAATGCTCTTCCATATCTCTTGAGGATGATTGACAAATAAAATCAACTAAATTATGCATCTCTCACAAAATATCAATGAATTGGGGAGAAATTGGAAAGGGATTTGAAAAACCCACTCAACACCTACACAAAGCTACACATGATATCCACCAAACTCATAGCCAAGTGCGACTCCCAAAATTGGAGATCTAGGCAAGCAAAGGCTAGATGAACAAATTCAAATCAATTTGGATGCAACCATCGAGAGATCTTGTTACTAGGATCCCTCAAAGAGTGACTAACACCATAATGAGAGAAAATTTGACAGTACCTTCCAAGGTCCAAAACTTAATAAGATCTTTCTTGATCACATTGAAAAATGATATGAAAACTTTTTCCTAGGACTCAATAATTTATAAAATCACTCTAGAAAGTATTTTGTTCACTAGGGTAATATTGCTTTCCACTTATCGTGAAGTGTGGGTAGCTTACATTAGGGGAAAATATGAGGGACATT
>ML797553.1:1644-12875 GCA_009831015.1 Picea engelmannii
TATATATATATATATATATATATATATATATATATAATGGATTTACATTCATTTATTTTTTTTATTAAATATGTAGCCCTTGAGCTTAAAAAACCACGATATTAATAGATAAAAATAAATATTTAAAAAAAAAAAACACATATTTCAATTAGAAAAAATTAAAATATTTACATCTCCATAAAATTTAACAATTATATATGCATCATTTAAATTAAATAATATATTAATTATAATATATGAAAGAGATAATTATTCATATCCAAATCAAAGTAGCCCTTGAGCTTTAATATTTTTTTTTGCTAAATATGTAGCCCTTGAGCTTAAAAAACCACGATATTGCCATATTTAAAGTATTCTCTGCAATGAAAGGTATTTTTTAATAATTCAATAATTATATCACTCTACTTTTCTCCAATCCAATTTGGGCCAAAACATGCTTTAGCTGAATGTAAATACACTTTTAAGCGTAGATAAATAAAGTTGGTTGTTTTAAGCATTTTTTTAACAAAACTTTAATGAATGTTCGAAACACCTATGGCTTCGCAATTTCCACGACATTTTGGATTTCTTGTCATGCACGAAGCACTTTTTCCACGAAATTTTTTTTCACAAATTTATATAGTGTATAAACTTGTTTACAAAAATAGCAGCGAGCTGTGGGCGCAAAATCAATGATGGCCAAAGAAAGAACCATTTCATACAATTATCTTAGAATTTCAAGGAGGAGAAAAAAGAAGGTCACTCTAGCTAGTGAACTCTTTGAAGAAGCGATCAGGCCAATCTTACAATGTTGTCAATCGAAAGACTAGTGGATATCATTATCATTCAAAAATGTTGAAGGAGGTGATAGGGCTTTCTTTCCCTTTATCACAATGGTAAACCGAGAGCGTCCCAATCACTTCGCCAAGAGCCCTCTTTGAGAGTGTGTCCGCCTCTGAATTATGGGATCTGGATATATGATGGAATTTTATGCCGGTGAAGAAAATGGATAGCTCCCTTGTTTTTTGCTTCTAGCCTTCAATGTGGATTGAATGGAGATTGCATTTGTGATTAATCCAATCAATTATTACTCTCGAGTCTCCTAGAACAAGAAGGTGGTTTAAAGACCACCAAGACGCAAGGGTGAGGGAAGCCCACAAGCCCATAAGTTCGGCTTTGGTGTTTGAACCCACCCCGCAATTTAGGAACCATTTTGTGATCCTCGATGGGTGTGATTTGAAGGTGCCCCCCGCCCCACAACAAAGACCGTTTGAATGTGCAGCACCGTCAAAGCATACTAATGTGTATCCTTCTGCCATCAAATAGTTCCGAGCTTTGATTTGGATGGTCTTTACGGAAGTCTGCTGCAATTGGAAGGTGGATAAGATTCAGTGAAGAACCGCTTGAAGGGAGGGAGGCCGTCCCTCAAATATCGCCAAGTTGCGCTCTTTCCAAGTCTGCCAGCAGACATGGGCAGCTAGGGGATACAGAGTCGATGTATTCGAGATCCATGAGATGAAGCGGTTAGTAAAGGTGTCGCCTTTCCAGTTAGACAAGAGAGAGTAATGTTGTTTTAAAAGAATCCAAATGTTGGTTGTGAAAACGCAGTGTATGAAGGGGTGATGAATATCTTCAGAAGCGTCATTGCAAAGGGAGCAGAGACCGGGCCCTTGCCAGCCCCTCTTGCGAAGCACCTCCCAAGTGAGGATTTTATCCTGCACGCAAAGCCAAAAGAAAAGATGTAACTTTAGTGGAATCGACCACTGCCAAATGGAAAGGAGCCACGGGGAAGCCGCAACAGTTGCCTGTGGATGTATAAGAGCCGCATAAATGTTTTTTACAGTAGTAAAACCCAAGGCATCTCCTCTGGCCCAGAGGAGAGTGTCCTGCCCTCCATTTAGAGTGATTCCAGCCGACTTCAAAGCACTAGTGTAGGCGTCCCATTCCAATGCCAGCGGACCCCTCAGCTGTAACTCACTGCTGTGAATCCAAAGGTCTGGGAGAGGGAACGTGTGGGCAACCACTTTCTCCTGAGACAGGCACCCCAAGTTAAAGGAAGAAAGCAACGCTCTAAGAGGAGGGGAGAGAATCGATCGGTTGTCCAAACCGAGAATTTTATCTCTCCCAAGTAGGATCTCAAGACCCGATCCGAGCATCCAACGAAGCCAGTGTAAGATCACAGGTGAAGCGGAAGTCAGGCCCTTCCAAAAGGGTGAAGCCCTTCTCTGTTCATGTGACGTCTTTCGCAGCCAATGGAGGAGGGGACGGGAGTCAAGATATTTATTCATAATGACTCGGTGCCAAATGCTTTCATGTGTGACCGCTCTCCAGAAAGAGCAAGCCAGGAGAGCCGTGTTGAAAGTAGATAGGTCCTTGAGTCCCCAACCCCCTGCCTTTCAGGGCTTAGAAAGAGACTGCCAGCTGTAGAGTTGAAAATGGCATTTTCCAGGACGGTCGTTCCATAGGAAATTAAAAGAGAGCATGCATAGCAAAATAATAATCTTGTTTGGAATCCGTTCAAGTGTCATCCAATAGACAGCAAGACCTTCCAGCACCGATTTGACAAGAATGAAACGGCCACCCAGGGACAACCACTTATTACCCCAAAATCCTATCCTCCTTTTGAATAAAGCCACAAGCCAACTCCAGTCTGTTGAGGTGGAGGCTCCCGGTTTCAGCCGATAGCCCAAGTACCTAAAACCTTCATTCAAATCGAAAAAAGTGAAGGGGATGGACGCTTTGAAAAGCAAAATCTCAGCCTCAGATAAACCCCAATAATGCACAGTGGATTTTAAGGAGTTTATGGACAGACCCGAGACTGAGCAGAAAAGATGAAGTACGTCCAAAATAACAATCCACTCCGAATGTTCTGCTAATGACATTAGGAGAATGTCGTCAACAAACATAAGATGAACAATTTTGTTGAGTCTTGATACCTTTATACCAGAGATTTGGTGATCGGAGCTGGATTTTGTAAGGAGAAGGCTAAGGCTCTCCATAATTAAGATGAAAAGGTAAGGGGAGAGTGGGCATCCCTGATGGAGCCCTCTCTCACTTTGGAAGAAACTAGACGCCTCCCCATTTATCAACACCGCAAAATTTGCACTAGATACACAGGATAGGATCCAGTCTGTGAACTTGTCGCCAAAACCCGCTGAGTGAAGGACTAGCCTCAGATAAATCCAATCAATGTTGTCAAAATCCTTTTTGAGGTCTATTTTCACGATTAAAGCCTTTAAATTTTTCTGTTTGATGGAGTGGATGCTCTCATGAGCAGCACCGATGGCGTCTTGTATTCTTTTGCCTTTTAAAAAGCCTAGTTGTTCAGCTGATAGACTTCTTTCGAGATACGGCTTCATCCGGTTGGAGATGACTTTAGAAACTACCTTGTAGATAAGGTTACACAAGGAGATTGGTCTGTAGTTGTTGAAGGAGACATAATTGTTTTCTTTAGGGATCAATACCAGGAAGGTGGAATTGAGACTTTTTGTGATCTTACCTTTGATGCGAGTGTCCTCCACCATCTGTAGGAGATCCGATCCAACGAGATCAAAAAAGTAGATGAAGAACTTTGTCGTCCAGCTGTCAGGCCCTGGACTTCTCTCTTTTTTGGAATGGATCAAAACTTCTTTGAGCTCCGGAAGGGTGACAGGCTTATAGAGTTCGGTAGCTTCAGTAGCCGATACCAGCTTTGGATAAAGACTGGCAGTAACAAGTTTGTCAGGAAGATTTTGACTGTTGTTTGCTTTGAAGAGTTGTTCAAAGTGGGTGACAGCCTCCGCTTTGATTGCTTCTTGACCATGGAGAGTCTCAGCCCGATCATTTTGAATTGACCAGATAAGTTTTTTGTTTCTATTGAAACTTGCTAAATTGTGAAATTTTTTTGTATTGGAGTCTCCCCACTTTAGCCAAGTCGCTCAGCTGCGGAGCCTCCAACACTTTTCCTCTTCGCTTAGAATGAAATCTCTACTCCTTTCAAGCACCTTTAGTGAAGCTGAGTCTTCCATAGATAGGACGACAGTGGTTGATAAAGTAATGAGATTTTTAATCTCAGACTCCAGGTTAATAAGATGAGCTGCCTCCATTTCCTTTTTACATTTAAACTAGGATTTTGAGCGGGATTTTAGAACCTTAAGCTTCCAAACAATTCTCAGCTGTAGGTTAAGTTCGGTTTGGAAACACGGGTCTGTCCATACAGCTTGGACAAGATCAAAATAATCAGCGGAGAGAAGCCAGTGATGATTGAATTTGAAGGGGAAGGAATTATGTCATAGGGGGATGATCAGCTTTAGGAAAATGGGAGCATGGTCAGAGAAGTAAGGAAGCTCCACCCACAAGGTTGGGAAGCCTGTGGAGGACATAAAACTATTAGAAATTAAAAAACGATCGAGGCGTCTGGCAATGGCCTCAATCCCAGATCTCCCATTACGCCAAGTGGGAACAAGTCTGGTTGGAAAAATGTCAATAAGTTTCTTGGATGAGAAAAAGTCTTTGTAGAAGGTTGCATCTGTACCAGGAGAGTAGTTTCCTCCCCAGTGTTCATCTGCAGAAAGTGTGATGTTTAAGTCACCTCCAAGTATGAGGTTTGGTATATCCAAAATACCACTAGATGCAAGCTGAGACCAGAACTGTAATCTGTCTTGGCAGGGGCCGTATACGTTAAGAAAAGCCAGCTCTTGGTTGGTAGCTAGACAACGACCCACCAACAATAGACCTCCACAGGTCAGGAAGGGAACCAAGTCAAAGTAACCGGGGTCCCAGGCCACTAGCATACCACCAGAATTGCCAATAGAGCTAACGGCCGCTGTGACCCATGAAGAGCGAAAAGAGTGTAAAAAAGCTCTAGATTTTTTATCAGACGATAGGGTTTCTTGGAGAAAGATGACATCAGGAGAGGTGTGCTCTAGCAGTTTACGGAAGGCAGCAGTCTTGAGGTTGCCTCTGATCCCTCGTATGTTTAAAGAGAGCACAAGCATTATTTTGTACGAGCTATGGCCTTCAAAGCTCTAAGGGCCTTTCCATCAAGTGCAGGGACGGTAGGATCAGATTGTTGCGAGTTTTGAACTTCCTTCTTCTTTCTGGAGCTTCTCATTTGGAGGGGAGAGAGATCTACACCCAAACCTCGCGACCAAGCAAAGGATTCTTTTTCTTTTTCCGGATGAAGAGTATATGAAGAACCAGCACCGATAGAAGGTAAGATGATTTCATTCCCTCAGTAGATATGAAGCTGAGTAGCGGAATCCGGGATGAATTGTGGGGTAGACGAGGAGCTCAACGCTGCCAGCAAAGAACCCTCACTTTCGATTGGCTGATTAAATCCAGGGAGAACAAATGGGAGGTCGATCGGATCAGAGGTACGGGTGGGAGAACTGTGCTGACAGGTCTGTGATGGGGTAGGGAGAGGATGCAAAGGGAGGGAGGGGATAGGGAGGAGAGTAGAATCAGAGTTCGTGTGAGGGGAGCTGACGAGAGTTTGGGTCAGTGATACAGGGGGCTGTGACAACTCGACTTCAGGAGGGGGAGCACTAGGTCGAAGGGGAGAGAGAAAAAGAGAACGGTTGATGGTATCCTTTTCGACTGCAGTGAGAGAGTTAAAAAGAGAAGGGCACAGATGAAATAATTTAGTTGTTAGTAGTTTGGATTGTCCAGGTAGGGGAGGGGAGGGAGGGTCGGGGTGTGTAAACACGAACTCAAGAGATGGGTCTGCGTCCAAATAATCAGGAGGGTTAAGATGTAGATCAGCTTCCTCGGAAGGTGAGGTCCAGGACTTACCAGGGAAAGTTCGGCGAAGGTGACCAGTTTCTCGGCATTTGTTGCAGCGGAAAGGCAGCCCGAGATAGTCCAGAGTCTGGATGATCTTTCGTCCTCTCCATTCAATCTCCATATTTTCTGGCAGTCCAACCGATAGGTCCATTTCAACCAGTACCCTACCCAGTTTCCTCGAGGAGCCTGTGAGAGAAGAAGTGTCGAGGGAAATGAAACTACCTAGAGAGTCGCCTATAGCTTTGATGGCTTCTTCATTCCAGAAATGGAGAGGTATACCCGAGAGCAACACCTAGAGATGTCTGAGCTGAAAGTAGTCAGATTCTGGGTTGAAGGCCATTCGTCGGCGCTTAAGCATGAGGCTACTTCCCCCAAAGACCCAAAAAGATGATAAGAGCTATGAGGCATCTTCAGGAGCTCTGCATAAGAAGCCGAGCTAGCCTTTTTTGAGGTATAAGACTTTTGGGCAGTATCCTAAAAGAAGAAACCAATTAGTCTTCATCCAGTCCTCCAGTGGATGAGGATTCAAACTTTTGTAAGAAATACGACCAACAAGGGCGCAAATAGACATCTTGCAGAGGTTTTCTAAACCCATTCCATCACCCAACACCAGTCGCTTGGTTCTCCTGTTTGATTTCCACTCCTTTCGACCATGGGAAGGGTCTCTATGAGCATCCGTTGAGGGAAGCCTGTTTGGATAGATAAGGGGGGGTCTGTCGGAGGCAGGTGGAGAAGGTCTCGAGGCAGGATCTCTTGTCAGTGGAGAAAAGCCTGATGCAGCTGGGGTAACTGAGGAAGTGTAAGGACAGTTTAAAAAGGACTTGGAGGGAAGAGATGGACACCTTTTTTCCAGGGAGTCAACATGATCGAATAAGCCCTCCTGTTTCCATATGAGTTCGTCAGTTGGTTGCATGAGAGCTTTGGTCAGAGAGTCCATTATAATAGGAGCTGGGGGACCGCTACCGACCCACAGAACGAGGGAGGTGAGGGGAGAGTCAGTCAGGAGGTTCGAAGAAAGGCGAAAGAGTGTTGTAGATACGATGTGGCCAGGGTAGCTCGGACCCAAGCAATGATGAAAAGGTGCAGTCTCTATCAGTACTAGAAGACAAAGGGAAACAGGAAGAAGCGGTTCGATAGCAGACCAAGGGACAACATACTCAAAAAGCGAGGTGACTGTGAGCAAAGGAGTAAAAGACGGAATGCTGTCAAGTAGAGGAGGTCCTCAGGAGCGGGCTACGCGGTAATGAGAGATCCAGGGTCTTGGATCGCCCTCAAGGAACCTGGTTTGCGAGTTCGCCATCGCCCAATGCACGAAGCACTTGCACATACCACATGCAAGAAAATATTTATTTATGGTAAACATATAATCACAAAGATTTTAATAAATCGAATGTTAAATTGAGAGATTTAGATTGAACATAGTTTCAATTAAATGTTTTACATTTTGGTTTTTTTTGGAGATATTATTTATTTAATTTTTCTTGTAATTGGATGAGAAATTGTTGAATCTACAAATTTGAGTGGTTAAGTCTGTATAATCTTAATGTTTGAAAGGTTTATTCATCATGTTGAATCTATTTATGCATTCAAAAATGTAATTTAAACAATCTAAAAAAATGTGATTTTGTCAAAATTTATATCATCAAATTGCGACAAAAACTTTCAAAATGTATAACGTTCAAATGTATTTATATTGTGGCAAACACTATGGTGGATTAGTCAATCTTTTCATAATCACACAATCTACATCCAATGACCTTCACCCAATCTATATCACATCCCCAATCTATATCACAACATTCTACAGAGACAATGAGTGAAACATACTCACTCAGTGTCACAAAGCAACAAATGGCATACATATGTATTACATTCATCGAAATTTAAAACCTCTGTGATGATCCATCTTACTCTTCATAACTAAAAACAAGGGCTTGCTTCTTTGAAACTCCCCACGTTGAAATTTAGTTTGGTTTATGCAAGAAAAATTATGTGTAAAGCAACACCTAAACCATACAAGTTTTTATCAAATCATCATGGAAGTCTAGTTGGAGAGGTGTTCACCATGGAGGTCTGGCCACTCAAGTGCAGTGTAGAAGGGATGCATACAACTATTACCNAAAAAAATGTGATTTTGTCAAAATTTATATCATCAAATTGCGACAAAAACTTTCAAAATGTATAACGTTCAAATGTATTTATATTGTGGCAAACACTATGGTGGATTAGTCAATCTTTTCATAATCACACAATCTACATCCAATGACCTTCACCCAATCTATATCACATCCCCAATCTATATCACAACATTCTACAGAGACAATGAGTGAAACATACTCACTCAGTGTCACAAAGCAACAAATGGCATACATATGTATTACATTCATCGAAATTTAAAACCTCTGTGATGATCCATCTTACTCTTCATAACTAAAAACAAGGGCTTGCTTCTTTGAAACTCCCCACGTTGAAATTTAGTTTGGTTTATGCAAGAAAAATTATGTGTAAAGCAACACCTAAACCATACAAGTTTTTATCAAATCATCATGGAAGTCTAGTTGGAGAGGTGTTCACCATGGAGGTCTGGCCACTCAAGTGCAGTGTAGAAGGGATGCATACAACTATTACCCTAGTGATGGATTTGCAAAGTAGAAAGACACGCATGCAAATGAATGAATGAGCAATATGACAACTTTTAGATTTTTTATTTTAAATATTTATTAAATGATTTTATTTTATTAAAGATTACAAAATTGTATTTCGTTTACAATAAATTTTTTTAATTAATGATAAAAAATAATTAAGTTTGTTAATTTAATTTAATGATTTGTTTTTATGAAACCATGAAAAACAAAAAACAATTGTGTTTGAATGTAAGTTTATTTTAATTCAAATTTATCAATATGGTGAAATTTTTGTAAGTATAATTTTTATTATTATTTATTCCGTATATTAAATGATTAAAAAAATTATACATACATTAAATATAAAATGGATTTACATCCATTTAATTTTTTTAAATGTTCTCACTTTATTTATTTTTTATTTAAATCTTTTTATATTATTCTCCATGTACTAATGAAAAGTCAAAATCGTATCTTCATATTTTTAATTCAAGTGCGCATATAAATTGAATTATGAATTAATTTGTTATTAATTTATTTTCTTGGCCCTCTCCCATTTGTTTGGATGATTTTTTTTTAAATAATTAAAGATGTGAATCCTATTGTTTTGTCCTTTTTCGTAAAAATGGCATTTCACAGTGCTTTGCTATTATGAGATCGATGGGAAAGTGAAGGAGGATATGATCTTGCATGGATAGATAGCACATATGTCATGGTGGAAGATAAGTTCGTGGTCGCTTGGTACAAAGAAAAGAGATTACTTTGTACTTTGAGATCTTGCTACTAGACATAAAATCATCTTGATGGCTTTATGGTACAATCATTTAGGTGAGAGATGGTGGGATGTCTTCAATATTGACAATGAAGGGGGCATATAGGTCCAATTTAAATCTTGATGGCTGCAAGGTGAACTTTATGGTACAATCATTTAGGTGAGAGATGGTGGCATGTCTTCATAGTTTTCCAAGTGCACCCATTACCATGATTAGAGAAAGAAGATTAACAATGAAGGGGGCATATAGGTCCAAATTTACATGTACCATTTCTCCTTAAAGAGGATTAATATAATGGAAGACTTAAGGTCCAGGGGAATATTAGAAAGCAAAATCTTTTGCAACGTCCACCACATATTTCCTAATAGAAAAAAAAGGGGTTATATATCAGGATGATGAGCACAAAGGGGTCATGTAAGCCCAACACCACCCATACATGATTCTTAACAAACCGTTTATACCCATTTCCATGTAACGACTAATAACTTGCCATTTTATTTATATTTAGTAATTTAAGTCTTTGATAACATACCAATACATGTGAGAATGATGACTCATCCCATCATGTGCTCTCATGCCCATGAATTTATTCTATCCTTCAAACCTTATAATTCTTTATTTCCAGACACATTGGCGTCCATCACACACTCTCATTTAGAAAACCACCATAATTGTAATAGAAGGTAAAATCCAGAATGATTCTATTACCTATATTTTTATTACTAGCAAGACATTGATAGATAGAAAGACTGTATAGTTAGTGAGTGTTCTGTAGAAGAGATTCAGCTTTGGGATTAGATTCAACTTTGGGATGGATGTTATGTTTTTAAGGAGATATTGGGTGTTGTGGTAGACAAAGATTATTGCATTGAGAGTAGTGAGGTTTTTTTCAACCCAGTATTAGGGAGATGTTAAGGCATTAGTGCGATGAGGTGTTAGTGTTACATAATAGCAATACACTTAAAAAAAAAAACATAAATTTGACTCAACTAAAATAATAATAATAATAGTTATAAAAATAAAGTCGATACCGTGTAAAACTTGACATGGAATGAAATAATAATAAAAAAATTACACCTTAAGAAATTGGATCCCTTTGGGTGCTTGATAGATTCGAGTTTAAAATGGATCTGCGCTAGTTTGTTATGTGAAATTTACATCTATCTCAAGGCAATGGAATAATGTGTTGTTAGATATGATGGTGTAACCTTACTTCTTGGGATAGCTGTAATGCAACATTACCGTTATGGTGTGGCATGTTAAAGAATTCTTCTATATAATCTGGGTCCTAGTAGAGTTCTATGTTAACAATAGGTTTGATGAGTTTTATATCTTGAGTTGTAGAATTTTATTGTAATCTTATCTTAGTAGAATTCTATGTTAACAATAGGTTTGATGAGTTTTATATCTTGAGTTGTAGAATTTTATTATAATCTTATTAAACTCTATAATGGAGTAAGTTAAGAAGTAGATAAATTTACATATATAAAAAGAAGTAAATAATTTAATTTATTTTCTTAAAAATATCTTTAATTTAATAAAAATTTTATTAAAATTTATAATTATGTAATTAATAAAAAAATATTAATTGTAATGGTCTCATTTTTGGGTTGTAAAGTTGGGCTTTTCGCTATGGTAGGAAAACAAATGAGCAAATCTTGCAATATATTTGATGATGATATGTAATTTGTCTTCTCTTCAAAAGAGAAGACGTACAAACATATTAGATTTTGGAATTAAGTTATTTAATTCATATCATTTGTTTGACTAGATGTCATGTTTGGTGGGGTCACATTGATTTGGATATGAATAGTTCTCTTTTTCATATATTATAATTAATATTTTATTTAATTTAAATGATGGTATATTTAATTATTAAATTTTATGGAAATTAAATATTTTAATTCTTTTATAAATTTGAATGTATATATTTTTTAAGAAAAAATATGTTTTAATTCTTAAATTCATTCCAATAAAATAAAATAAAATAATATATATAATAAAATATAATATAATAATATATATAAAATAAAATAAAATTATATATATATATATATATATATATATATATATATATATATATATATATATA
>ML797553.1:13184-25300 GCA_009831015.1 Picea engelmannii
TATATATATATATATATATATATATATATATATATATATATATATATATATATAATTCAAATAATGTTTTAATATTTAAATTCATTCATATTTTTTGGAATAATATGTTGATGCATTAGGAAAATTTCATATATTTTGTATCAAAATGTTATAGATAATGCTGCAATTCATATGCTAAGATCTAAGTCTCAAGGTACAAGTGTACAAGTTCTTATTATTATGGATTTAGTTACCACATTCTCATATGCTACAAATTTGCAAGTTCCATCTACTACATCTTTTTATGCAATGAGTCCATGAACTATGGTTCTTACATATAGTATGTTATAGATATATGAGTTCTTGCTACCATGTGTTCATTGTTGTGCATCTATGTGCCATCACTGTTACAAATCTATTGCTGCAGAATCGTAAGCTATATGACAAGGATGATGTAGGGTTTTCATTAGTTCACTTATTTTTTTTGTAGAACCTATGAATGCCATGATGGAGAATCATGAACACATGATTCCAATCTATAATGAATGATAACATCATTCAATTTTTTGGTCACTATTTTAGTTAAATATGCAACTTGCTTTGTAAGCTAGATTCTACTGAACTAATTTTGGTTGTCTTTTCATTATTATTTTAGATTGTTTTATAGCAGCTCGATAATCTCCACTTTTCAAGCATGTTGTAATTAATGAAATTTTATTAAGTTGTTGAGCTATGTTCATATAAAAGGTATTGTCCACCATTGAGTGAGCCGGGGAGAGACATACGTACTTCAATAGATGGTTTACCAGTATATGGTTAAAACACCATTGAGTGAGTCGGGGAGAGACATACGTACTTCAATAGATGGTTTACCAGTATATGGTTAAAATTTATTTTGGTCTTTATTTCTTAGTTTCCTTATGTTCAGAAGTTAAGTAAAATTAGTGTTTAGTAATGAGTTAAAGTTTAGTTGTTGAAGTTCTTCTAGTGCCTTGCTCCATAGAGGAATTGCCCACTCTAAAGGGGATAATTGTTGTATTTTTACTATGTATTAGTTAGTTTTACAACAGTTAGTCTCATTTTTACAAAATTTTATTGTTCATAGTTTATTGTTAAGATCATAGATTATTGCTACAAATTGTTGATTGTGAATATTTTCTTTCTTGTATTTTAATTCATCTTTGTTTTCTATATTCTTTAAGTAGAATTGGATTTTTAGTTAGTTTGTAAACATGTTATTATTTATCTCTTGACTAGTTCTTGAAACCTCCATATACTTTACATAACACCTCACAAGCATAAAACCCCTGGGTTAACAGTCATATCTACTTGTAAGCTAGATGCTCTATTAAGAATTAATAAGTTATTTAATAAGCCTGAAATTTTTGTTACTATTTTGCCAAGGAAATGTTAAAGGATTAAGAAGTTTTTATTATGCTAAATTAGATCACACATGATACATGGATTTGCATTATAGGGATTGTCAACAAAATATGTAGTGTTTTGCATATAGATTAGAATAGATGCATGAATAGAGATAAAAATCCAAGAGAACATTTTCATGGTGCAGTAAGAGCCACCCACACTACTAATTGTTTTGCAAGTATATGAGAAGAAGGAGACGGTTCAAGGGTAAGAAGCAATACTCAAACATATCAAAGGAGGGATCATGTATTTGAGTCTACGATAGAAGCTACTTTTGAAATAATAGAAAAGTTGATTCCTCTCACTAAATTACCAACGAGGATAGAGGAGATTATCAATAGTCATCCAAATTCAAACCCTTAGAAGAATCCAATCCTAGAATCATATTTTTTTTAGGCGTCAATTTCCTCTCAAGGATTAATAGCACAAGGGATACCACCCCTTGTTCACCCTCTGCTAATCACCATGACATATGAGGAAGGATTTGACTCTAACTAAGATGAGACTTTTACCTTTGAGTTTCAAATTAGAGGCTTTGAAAATAAGACATCAATGAAGGATATTTATCCTTTAGCTGTAGCCAACTTCAATGGTCTGTACATTGAAAATGTTGAAACCTTTCATTTTTAAGTTTTATTTCCTATGCAAAATCAATGACTATATTATGGATGCCCAAAATTTGAAGTTGTTTCCTGCCACTTTAAAGAATGTATCACTTCGTTGGTTCATGGGAGTTGGGGGAAATAACATCCACACCTGAGATGATATGAAGCAATTCTTCCTAAGGAAATATCATGATTACTAAAAGGCAAGATACCTCCAAGAATAAATCTTTAAAATGATAGAAAGAGGATGAGAATTTGTAAGAGTATGTGGAAAGGTTCCAATATAATTTGCAAAGGTTGAAACAAATCAAATTAGACAAAAAAAAACTTTTTAAACTATTTTGATCAGAGGTATTATAGATGAATGTCTTAACCTCTTGAATCTAATGGGAGGATAAATTTCCCAAATAGTCTATGATGAAATTTGTAAGTTATGAAAAATATACTCACGAGGAAATTCAAAGCACGGGAAAGGTCCTAGAGATGTTTTTACTAGAATTACTAAATCATTTGGAGGAGGAGTTACTCACGTTGAAAATGGTAATTTGTTGGAAAAATTCAAAACTAACGTTTATTTGAGCTAACAATTTAATACATTGTTTAAATTTGTCCATGTTTTTTCTTTTAAATATCGATATTTCAAATACACTAATTGATTTAGGGTCTACCATAAATGTTGTGACCAAAGAGACTATGGAGAGGCTCAAGTGTCATAACTTATGCCAATCTCTTACAACTCTCCATATGGTTAATTGATCCACTATCAAGCATGGAGGTATTCTAGAGGATGTGGTAATTTATGTATATTCCTGGGATTATCTGGTAGACTTTATTGTTCTAAAACCGAAATCCAACCTTGGGGGTTATCCCTTGATCTTCGGTAGGCTATGGTTATCCAATTATGATGCATATATTGGTTGTAGATTTTTATGAACCAACACCTTGAGAATGATAAAATTAAATGAATAATAGTCCACTTCAAGGGGGAAACCTCCTTTTACTATATATTTAATGTACAAGATGAGATAATATGATCCTAAGACTAGGTATCCTTGGTGTGTGTGTGTGTAGGAGACAAAGGGTACAATTATAATGAAAGGTTACAATGAAGGGTTCTATCCTACCTACTAATATAACACTAGAAATGTAATACTTCAATATATAGGGATTAATAAGGGGTTTTATACTTAACATGGGGCTCTGTCTAAGTATTTGCATGCCCCTCCCATTCAAAAACGTGTTGTATACAATACTTAAATAACCATGGGTGTATGAAGAACTCATATTCCAATGCCACCTCTTCCACTAGTAGGTTCTTCCATTTGATGAGCTACTCAGTAATTGCTCGATTTCACAACTACTTGATCCTTGTTCCAAGGATTATTTCTGGTTCTAGTGTGATTTTCCCTTCTTCATTAATCTCTCGTAAAATATTTTGGAATGGGATCTTGTCACCGATTACCTTGTTTAAGAAAGAAACATGGAAAATGGATGTACACATGAAGATGGAGGCAATTACAATTTGTAATCCATATTTCCAATCCTTTCCAACACCATGTAGGGGCCATAATATTTGGGTGCTAATTTATTTTCCTTCTTTTGTTGTTTGAGGGACATCTATTTATATGGTTGTAGCCTCAAAAATACCCAATCCCCCCACTTCAAATTCCATTTCATTGTGATGTTGATATGCTTGTTGTTTCATCATATTTTGCTCCATAACCAAGTTTTCCTTTAAGAGTTTAAGAACCTCTTGTTGGTGTGCTATGTGGTCCTCCATTGCTTGAACCTTTGCAATTCCTTTCAAGGGCGATGTGATGGATGGAGGATGATATCCATAAAGTTCCAAAAATGGGTACATTTTTTATGAAGTATGGAAGGATGTGTTGTACCACCATTCTACCAAGGACAACCACTTGAACCATTGTGTATGTTTATCATATGAAAATAAATGAAGATATTGTTCTAGACATTTATTCACAATCTTAGTTTTCCCATCAAATTAAGTATGGTAAGATGAGATATGATCCAATTGAGTACCCAAAAAAGAAAATAATTCATTCCAAAATATTCTAGTGCAAATTGGTTCTCTATCACTTATAATAATCTTGGGGACTCCATGTAGATTTTGAATTGTTTCCATGAATGTTGTGGCTATTGTACATGCATTAAAAGGATGAGAAAGAGAGAAAAATTGGACATACCTATTTAGTTTATCCACTACTACCATGATGACAATATTTCCTTTAGATTTTTTAAACCTATAATAAAATCCCTTGAAACTTCTTCCCAATGTTGACTTGGTATAGATAATGGTTGTAGGAGACCTGACATCTTGATTGAATCTCCCTTATTCTGTTGGAAGACCACACATTCAAACACAATATTTTGAACATGATTTTTAAGACCTTCCTACAAAAAAACCTTATTGATTCTATGGTAAGTTTTCAAGAGCCCTTAATGTCCTCATATAGGGGAAGTGTCAAATTCCAAAAGGACCTTTTGTTTGATTTGGGAATTCTTACAAAAATATAGGTGATCATGATACCATAGAAAATCATTCTTCCATAGAAATTTATCTAATGCACTAGGGTCATATTGTAGTTGTTGAATGATATTGCATACCTCTTTATATTGCTTTTATTATATCCTTGATTCTCCCACCCAATTAGAATGAAGAATAGAAATAGCACATAGCGCACCATTTTTTTCTTCTTCTTTCCTTGAAAGTGCATTTGCCACAATATTTGGTTTTCATTTTTTGTATCTAATTTCAAAGTCATAACCTAGCATCTTTGTAACCTGTTTTTGTTTCTCTTTTGAAGAGAATCATTGCTCCATGAAGTAATTCAAACTACCATGATTGATTTTTACTTTGAAGTATATTCCTATTAAGTAAGGGCATCATTTCTTAACATCATGTAGTATGGTCAACATTTATTTTTCATAAATGGGTTTGAGTATGTTTTTTCCTTTAAGTTGGTTGCTTTCAAAGGAAAGGGGTCTTCCTTATTTCATTAAAGCTACACCAATGCCATGGCTCGAGGCATCACACTCCAAAATAAATTCTTTTGTGAACTCTGTGGCCAAGATAGGAGTTGTACACATAACCTCCTTAAGTTTTTCAAAATATTTGGTTGCTTCTTGAGTCCAGAAAATTCATCCTTATTTAATAATGATGTTAGAGGTGTTTCTATTTGACCATAGTTATTGACAAAATTGCGGTAATATCCTATCAATCTATTGTACCTACAATAACTCCCATTATTTTTTTCTATTTTGGAAAAATTAAATGGACCCCCTACCAGGATTTCTAAATTTATATGAAGGAAAAGAGTGGTTCCTCAGGTTTGGGATTTTTTTTATATTTACAAAGGATGGAAACTCATTCACAATTGATTTCGTCTTACTTTTGATCTATTTCTTGACATTGATGTGTTTGAAGAGTCTTCAATTATTTTATCTTTTGTTCATCCATGGTTTGATTCCTCAATTACCTGATATCAACTTCTTTTCAAATCAGATTCATGCATATCCTCTACAAAAAAATCTCAAGAAGTCCAAAGTTCGCAAGACGATTAGAATCACATTTTTGGATTCTCTTTATTGGAATGTCAAAGTAACACTTTATAAAAAAAAAATCCCAAAATCCAAAGCCCACAATCCTATTGGGCTCACCTCTTCAGACTCACCTCATCAAAATTTTGATTCAACATCATCTCGAGGTTTTCCTAAAATATAAAACTTGTAATCCTATCGAGCTCACCTTTTCGAATCCAATACATAAAAGTGTTAGGTTATCAAGAACTATCCAGAAAGATATTTACTAAAATCCTTTTCCCAAAAGGTTTTCCTCGAAAGATTTTCCCCAAAAGTACTTTTCCAAAAAGTATTCCCAAACACGTTTTCCCGATATAACCTTTCTCGAATTTAATCAAAATTTATAATCCAGTTTCATATTTAACTTAGTAAATCATTTTTAATCCTTGTTAATTATATTGGAACTAGGGTATCATTTTCCACGTTAAACATACATTATAACTTAATAAAGAACTATTAACCTTTACAATGCTTTCCAAATATTTCTTCGCGGAATGTGTTTTGGGGTTTTTCCTTTTAAATAGTCACTCTTCATCTTCCCGAACACACTCTCCTAAGATCCAGTCTTCCCAAATGCATCTTCTCAAATTTTTTCTTCCAAAGGAAATCTTATTGAAAGGTTTCTCTCAAAATATTTTTCCTAAATGACATCTTTCTGAAAGGATTTTACCAATGACATTACTCACCCTATAATTTTCCTTCTTGATATAAGTTTCAAATCCAAACACATTGATTACAGAGTAGATAGTTGATAAACAAGTACTATAAGGTTAATTCACAATTCGTAATAGTTATTTTTCAAGGTAAAGCATGAATCATAAGCTTGTGAAAACAACTCCTGAGTTGTTAATAATTCCTTGGTTACATTTATTAACATACAGGTAAGTTAATTGTTAATGAATGAATTTCCCTCAATGTCATGATATTCTGTGAATTTACAGTAACATTAGAGCCTTATTAAAAACCCTTCATGTGCTTTGAATTTTACAAGATTTCAGAAGTCAAAATGTTGAAAGCTCTAGTGAAAAGGGGAAGAACTCATATTGATAATGTCACCACCCAAGTGAAGAACCGAGATAACTTTCTTTTGTCAGACACCAATCACTTCAATGGAGTTCAAGGATACCCCACTTTGAACAAGATATACATAATTTTTGTCAATGAATATTTTCCAAAGGACGACAAGGACCTAGCAGTATACCAGAACATTAAGAAGAGTAGGTTGTATGTCATTACTACTAGACCCACTATCTTTCCATATAATGATGAAATCATATGGGTTTTATTTCATTTGGAGTCAAATACCTCCACCATAGGGAATGATGAAAGATCCCCTATCGCCTCATTAAAGATAGATGATATTCACATGATCTACCAGTTACCAAAGCCTAAAGCATACTTAAACAAACAATTCTTGGATACATTCAGAAAATAAAATCCTATATTGGTTGAGATAATCAAAGAATGGTGGGGTGACGAAAATATTTTTACTACAAAGGATAATATATTGTATTCAAAGGTCCAATATCTCAAATAACCCTACCAGCTTCTAACAACGATGATTTGTAGGTTGTACGATGAAGAAGGATGCACCCATTTTTATTTGGAGTGGGTATCAATAGCACACCATGTAGATGAGGTGAGGGACATATTCAATTGGGCTGATATATTATCTTTCAACATATTTGTAACAAATAAATACACTCTAGTGAACAAAAAACCAAGTTTTTACATGTCCACCTATTTGAATTATGTTGTATGTTCATACATTTATTTTCCTTTGATGGGTTGGATTTGGAACCATGATTCACCCCCTGTGCATATATATTATTCATAATTATGATAAAGAAACTTTAGAAAACACTTTTATGATATATGCAACCATTTCATGGCTCCTCTGTTCTATATTTAATCAACCACCCTAGAGATTGTCATAAGAAACCATAGAAGATATCAGAGATATAGGGGATTGGTACATGGAGAAACATTACACCTACATTGGGATATTCAGGTGCACCTCTACCCCTCATCTACTTCCCAAGTATGTCCCTGATAGAGTGATTTCTAGGGAAATCCCCCATCAGACCATTGAAGAAGGGATCACTTCCTACTTATCCTCAAGTGCAAAGAAAATATGGCCTAGATTTCCCATCAGAGAGGGAATATTTACATTATTGAATTCCCCCCTTGAAAGGAAGGAGGTCACAGCTCTCAAAGGGATTAGTTATGCACAAGAGTTGTTAGAGGTCATGAACCCAAAGGTGTAGTAGGATAAAATATCAAAACTTTGGGTCTAATATCCCCTTTTCAACGTGATTTGAATGCCTTGGATACCATTTTCCAAGGGGCCATGTCCTTTGAATAAGTATTGAATAACATTCAGGATAGTCAAGAATAAGAGAAATGATAGGCTAGGCAAGAAGAGAAAAGGAAAATGGTCAATGACCAAAGGGAGCAGTTGCTAGCAACTAAACATGAGTAAGTAGTCAGAAAGAAAGAGTAATAGGATAGGAATAAATCCGAAGAGGGAAATAAAAGAGATTAAGACAAGAATAAAGAAGAGGAAGCTTCTTTAAAGGATGCAGGGAAGTAGAAGAAGAAAAGAAGAATGCAGATGAAGAAAATAAAAGGAAGGAAGAAATAAAAACCAAGAGGAGAGAAGAGGAGGTAGCTAAAGAAGAAAGGATTAAACAAAAGAGACTACAAGAGGCCAAAGATAAAAACAGTGTTCCTTCACTGGGGAAAGGATCTAGTTTGGCCATAACACAAGGAGTGACCTTGCTAAACTCCTCCTTCAATCCAGGCACTCCACTCAACAACATACCTCATGGTTTCTCCTACTCTTCTTCACAGATAGCTTATTTTGATGATGCACCTGTATCTTGAGGGTACTATTTCTTCATCAAATCCAAAAGGGGAATTTCTAAGAGGGCATCAAAGAGACAAAATATAGAAGAAAATTCCAACAAATAAGCATTGGAGCAAGTGATAGTGTGGAATCTAGGAAACAAAGATCCACAAAGTAATGTAGTAGACACAACATTTTCTTCGAGCACCTTTGTAGGTGAAACTTCCATCAATTTCATTGAGCTCAATACTACCCTAGATACCTACAAAAAAAGGGTATTAGGATTAGAAAAATAGTTAAGGCAACAGAGGATTCAAATTGAATATGATTTTAAGCAGTATATCAATGTGAACAATCAACAACACAAAGCTGAACTTGAATCCCTGAAGAAGGTATATCTATAGGAAATTGAGAAGATGAAAGAATAGAACCATGAGAATATCACACTCTACGAGCAAAAAATATTGAATATTATAGAATATGGATAGAAAGTGTGAACTCTTGAAGCCAAACTGAGAGAGTAGAAAAACCACCATCATCCTTGAAACAATGAAGGAAGCATCCTTGATAGCCAATGAATATTTGAGGGAATATTAGAGACATTTCTTCTCTGAGTTGAATGAAATTCAACAATCTCATACTAATTACTGATTTGATGAGGTTGTCAGACCAGGGGGAAGAGAAAAAATATAAAAGAAAAGTTTCCCTGGATTCCTTTGATAAGGTGGTAGACTAGAAGAATATGTATGTAGAGGCTCCTTCAGATCTTCCAATATTTGATCATAGAGAAAATGGGAAAATCTAAGTATTGTTGGACACCTGGAAGACCTCCTGTGAGGATATTGAGGAAACCATGGAGATCACCACCAAATCTTGCTTCAGACTGTGGAATTCAAAAAATGTCATCTTAGAATAGTTTGGGCTGCCAATGATGGATGAATTGAATCAAGAAGTTCCTCGTAAGATAAGAATTGTAGAAGTTGAGCAGAGTCGAAATAACAACAAATGAGAAATTTCCCAGCTCAGTGAAATCAATAAAGATGTTTTGAACAACAACTTGGTAAAGCAATTAAATGTTTCCACTATGATTAATGCCTACATTAAAATATTTCACAAATATTTAGAACGAGATATTTCCAAAAGAATTTATGATGGAGAATTACAAGTTGAAAGAATTAATTTGGACAAGGTCGAAGAACTCTCCAAAATTTATAATTTGTGGACTTCCTACAAAGAACTTAGTTGCAAAGAAGTCTCCCTATTTTTTTATGTAGTTATTGTATATCCATAAATTGAATTATGAAGGAAATCTATATGTACAAAAGGACAAACAGGGTGAGATGAAACATTTGTAACTATAATATTAGCAGTTATAGAATCCGAAGAGTCTCTCTTGTTCTATAAAAGAGAGTGATTGTAATAGAGAAAAATGATTTTTTCTCGATGTTATATTATAATATTATTATTGCATGAATAAAAGACAGAAGCAGGATTTGCTATCCATGAATGGTATTTAAATGTGTTATGAGATTCTTCTTGATTTCCAATTGATTTCATCAGTTATTTGAATGATTTTGCACAAGAATTATTTATGTATGTATCATTTAATTAACTAATTCATTATGGTTTCTATCAGATGCAGTGGTGTTGTTTTAGTTGTAGTAGATAATGTTTTACATACTATATTGGTTTCATTGTTGTTTTCATATGTTGTTGGCAGTGTGGATTCCTTCCAATGTTAAGAAATGAAATTTAGTATTTTTTCTAACTCTTTTAGATTAGATCTCGATCAGGGTAGGTTAGAATGATAAATAGATTAGATAATATAGGTATTTTTTTCAAAAATTAGATTTGTGAATAGAACAAATATCAGAGAAGATTTTATTTCCTTCTATGTTATTAAAATTCTCAGTGGCAACCAAGCCCACATACCAGTCGGAGCTTGCTATACCAAATGTGATATAGGTGGATATCGGTGGCCACCCACCTTTTCCAGTTGGCTCAAAACAACTTTCTAGCAATTTTGATAATTTACTGTTTTTAGTAGTTTTCAGGTCCTGAATTTCCGGAGCCGTTTTGAGGCCCTAAACGACGTTTTTTGGGGTATGTTGCGGTTGCAAAATTTCATCATGAATTTTTTTGCAAATGTTGTATTCCTCGGATCAATATTTCCAATTAGCTATCATACGCCTAAAACAGAGATCGTATGCAAAAGTTACGACCCCGAGAAGTTGATGTACTGGCTTACCCAAACGGGGCCCACATCACTTTTGGCGCTTCATCTCCTAGGGTTAGTTTTTTGGGTGTTTAGGGTTTTTGAGACTCTGTTTTATTGTAAAAAGGCCTTGGGAGCCTCATTGTAATCATATTTTGGCGAATGAGCGCAGCCATCACATCTCTTCTTAGAGATAAGTCACCACCATTCCAACAAGCTTGTTTTCCGCTACATTTTACAGTTTCAGCTTATTTCCTTATTGAATAGAAAATTGTTTTTATTGTATCTCTGTTATTCTGTGTTAAGAATCTGGTAATAATATGTAGTCATTTCATTTTGCTCATAAAATTCGGATGAATGGTATCAGAGCGGTCTGCTCCTTGTCATCTTAATGCATGTCCCCAATGAGGTCGGAGTACAAAGAGTTGGGTCTCCAGCTTGTTTCTCTTGAGGACAAAATCTCTCACACACCCAAGAGACCTCTCATGGAAGGAGAAAAGAAAGATGATGGGACAAGAGTCCCTTTCAAACTGTTGATTGAGGAATCCCTCATGCAACAAAGGAACGAGATGATGGATAATTTCACGCAAATCCTTCGGTGGCTACCAACAAGCGACGCATCTTCTTCGAGCGGAGGCACCGCCCCTTCAAGGTACAAATAAACTTTGATATTCCTATATTTGAAGGTCAGATAGATGCAAATGTTGTAGACAAGTGGTTGAATCTACTAGAAGGGTATTTTTCTTTCCATAAATTTTCGAATAGAGAAAAGATTACTTTTGCACTCCTCAAAGCCGTTCCCCATGTCAAAGATTGGTGGGAAAGTTTTTGTGAGAAAAAGGAAATAGAGGAACCCTCATTATTTACAGTCACGGCCACCTGGGAATCCTTTAGGGATGCTATTAAGGAACAATGCTACCATGTCGGAAGTTATGACGACTTGTATACCAAATGGACCACACTGCGGCAAGAAAGAGACCAAGCAGTGCCAGATTTCACAAATATCTTCCATACCTTACGCACCAAGCTAGGTGTTAAGCACCAAATATCAATATAGCATAGAAAAACCTCAAAAAAAGTACTCAACTCCTTGAAAAAGATATAATTTCAAATAATAAGCCTCTTTGAGGGGGCAACCTCCTTTTACCCCACTTAAATGTTCAAGTACAAGATGATTCCAAATGAACATGTCTCCTTGGTGTATATAGGAGACTAGGAGGTATAATTACAACTAATAGAATAAAGTCGACATAAATAAAATAACATTACTAATGTAATATGCCCCAACTAAAGGGTAATGAGCCAATATTAAGGCTTAACATGCCCCTCCCCTTGAGACAAGTGTTGTCCGCAATGCTTGAGTAACTCTGGATGGAATATTTAGTCAATAGTTTCCTCCATTTAATGAGATACTCTGAAATGGATCCATTCCTCAGCTGGTGAA